>ML793212.1:1375-36141 GCA_009831015.1 Picea engelmannii | reverse complement strand
GACAGTCAGGATTGAACGCATGGGAAAGCTATCAAAGTTGGAAGCTCTTCAAGAGAAATGAATACAAGTAGACCGATAGGACTCTAGAGGACCTCGAATGGATTTGGAGTTCATGAAGCACCGAGACTAAATGAAGATAATGGTTTCTCAAGAACAACCCCCAATAAGCGATGTTTCCACTACGATTGGTTAAGTTTTGGAGGGGTAATATCCACTTCTCTCCCGCACACAACCTCACGTTTATCCCCTGTGTGAGAAGGGGTTCCCGAGTATGCTTATATGAAATCTGGATTTATACTCTCTTTAGTGTTCTACAGTCTCTTTAGTAGTCTTGGACAACTTACTCACTTCACCTAGTACAAAGACCCTAATCCTAGGCTATTGTTGGTGATCCCGATTTAGGAGCGAAACAAACTAATTAATAGACTCATTACAATAAACACAGAGATATGAAGAACAACACATATATCCAACGAACAATATCTTCTATTGAATAAATGAAATAGGCTGAAACTGTAAAACTACAGAACTGAACACTTGCTTGAATGGTGGTAGCTATGTCTAAGAAGAGATGTGGCTGCTACACACATTCCCCTGAGAAGAATGATTACAATGAGGCTCCATAAGTCATTTTGATATTACTCATGAATTTCAAAACCCTAGACATCCAAAAACCTAACCCGAGGAGGTGAAACGACAAATGTCATGTGGGCCCCTATGGGTAAGTTGGTACCTTAATTTCTCGGCATTGTAACTTTTTCATACGACCTCCGTTTTAGGCACGTGATAGCTAATTAGAAATGTATTTTAGAGAGCTACAAATTACACTATTTAACTTTGACTCTGACTACAATTTGACTGTGGCAATAAAAAAAAAAAACTGATTAGGCCTCCAAAATGGCCCGGGAAGTACACCAAGATGTGCTGACATGAAAACATACAAAATAATCCAGTTGGATTAGGTGAGAGGCCACCAGTATGCACCTGGAATATGTGTAGGGATTTAGACATCCCCAGAAGTGTAGAATTCACAATTACAAATAAGTACAGAAGAACGTGATGAACTAAAAACTGACAAGAGGAGCCAATTGGAATAGGTGGGTGGTCACCAATATCCACCTGGATCAGTTGGTGTGCTAAAATAAATAAATATTCTAGTTGATTTTATTAGTGCGTGGTTGATTTTAATGGATTTTAACTCAAAGGGTTCATGGAGATGAAACTGATGATGTGTAAGAGACTCGACTCCAAAAGAATGCAAAAGAATGTTATGTAGTTATTTCTTTCGATGAATTCTACGTACAGGAAGGAGAAGAGTTTATTCTTCTTAACACAAGAAAGTACTCAAAACAATGCAACTTTCAATTTCAGGGATCAATATGATGCCAACCTACCAATCAAATGTTTCTGAAAACTGAAATGCACATGAAAAACTAACTCTTTTTCCAAACATAAACCAAAGAAAAATTCCTAATGAACGCAAAATTTCTTTGTTTGATTAACTACGCAAGGACATATGAAAATTTTTCGCTTCTTAAATTTCATATGAAAGAGATCTAAGTTTGATACAAAGAAATATGAGGTAAAAATCAATCAAACAAAGAGCACTCAAAGTGATGAGAACTGAAAGAAAACAAGTAGGGAATAACTTGTTCAATCAAGAACTCAATGATGCAAAAGAGAAAGAAAACAAACACTCATGAAAACCCTCAAATGATGAGCAACAAGAAACATAAATCAAGCTAGGTTTTCATAAGAGTCCTAATCATCCAAAAAAGAGAGATGTTTCAAATGAAGTCAAGAAGGCTCAATAACAAGAAACCTTTGCAAACCTTAGTTGATGAACAATCCTAAATAATCAAGCAATCATAAATCTTTACAAGACGAAGATCAGATAAAATCAAAAGGAAAAAAGAACCGATGGATCATGTTAACCCAAGAGGATCACAACTAAGATAAAATTTGAAAACTCAAACGATAAAAAAAAAATGAATGATAAATGGCCTACTCTTAGTAAAACAAAGTCAAGAATATTCAAAGGTCTCTGAGCAAAAATCTCCTCAGGATTGGATTGAGAAAAAGTGAGTAGAAAGGGGCAGAAAAACCAAGAAAAGGAGATCAACGATCCAGTTTCCAAAGGGATGGAGTGCTACAACACTCTGGTATACACTATAGGGGGGCGTTGATAATAGATCATCACTATGGTATACACAGCAGAGGAGCGCTACGCTTCCTAAAAACTCAGAAATAAGGCTTAAAACTCAGAAAATTTTGCCAAAACTTTGTGAAATTTTCAATGAAGAAGAGAGAAAGAGAAGTAGATCAGCCACAAACAAAAAATATGATCTAAAGGTGGGAAAAATCTTAGTCGATCCAAGGAAAGACAAGTCAATGTTCTTCCCCAGTGGAGTCATCAATTTCCATTACAGAATAATTCCCCTGCAGACAGATGAATCTTCCCTTGGAGTACAGACCCCTAATACCAAGATAGAAAACACAAGTGCACACTAACATCCCTTTGAATTTAGTTTAACTAATTAGAAAGAGAGAGAAGGAGAAAAGGTGTTATGTACCTAACTTCGAAGTTTTTCCTCATTTCTTCCAATTTGAGCTTGATCTTCAAACTCCTTAGCGCAATTTGATACCTGCAATGCAATATACATCAAAGATAAACAAAGAACTCATACTCTACAAGATTATATAAAAAAAATTCATCTACAAATATTGAAGGAACATTAAACAAGCATATGAAAGAAAACACAAGCTTGAAGGAAATAGGCCAAGTATATTAAAATGAGAACCCAAAGAGAATACTTACAAACATGGATGATGATGCAACATTCCTACAATATCCCCTCTTCCAACCCTTCCACGATGCTACCAAGATCATAAGTTTAATATCCAAAAGATTCCTCCCTTCTCCATGTAAATCCCTCATTATATAGGATTTGGAGGTTTAACCACCATGGAGAAGATCACTCATTAGATCCACTAAAATGAGATCTCCAAGATTTTTAGGGAGAAAATATTTCTCAAGGATTTTAGGGAGAAAATATCTCTCAAGGATTTTAAGGAGGAAATATCTCTCAAGATCCACCAATTTAGGATTTTGGTTTGAGAAAATATCTCAACCATCCATGAGATTCTCAACCTCTCCTTTAGATTAGGAAACTAAATGTGAGGTGGATTCTCACACTAAATCAATTTCCTTTTTATGAATATTAATAAATAATTCATGTGCACATAGTATTTTGACCTTCATATAATATCTTTTTCCTCCACATTGACTAGGGATTGTGACAAATGTTCTTTCATGGTGTCAGTGTATGTGACACTTTTATGACACTTGTGACACTTAGGGTGAGGTACTTAAGTGTTGCATTTTGGTGTGTAACAAGGAGCATGATACATGCCTAATTCAAAGTTTTCGCACAATGGAAAAGGATCCAATCCTTGACAAATACATGATTCAAGGAAAAAATCCAAAGGCTTGGGCCTTAAATAGGTTACTTGTAAGGCACATGGACCATGAACATGGGCCTAAACCATAATATAGGGCCTCTAGATAAAATCTTTGGCTTATGAGTGGGATATGGTCTTCGTTCTAAGATTGAACACACCAAAGAAGGGTCTCCTTTTTGAAGACTTACTTTGGGGTTGAATTGCAATGGCTTGGTCCCTACATGAGTTACTTTTAAAGTGTATCGGTTGTGTATAATACCCAAAAAAAATGCTGAAATTTGATATTCACTATTGTTTGTCAAACAAAAAATTCATGATACTCAAATATTTTCACTATCCTTCAATTTATATTTATAAAAATTTGTACATAATATTTTTCGAAAAATTGATTCTAAAAACTTTGTTTAAACAACATAGAAATTCAAATTTAAATAATTAAAAACACACATACAACTTATTAAGTTATATTTTGTAAATTATAAAATTATTATAAATTTAATACTAAACATTCATCACATTAATTTTAAAAATAAATAAATTATATAATATTCACAAATAATTAAAAAAATAGATATCAAATTCATAAATAAGCTAAACATAGATCGATGAAGATGAATAATAATATAAAACAAAAGCCTTAAACCAAGCATAATTGGAATTTGCATTACACAACAGTTTAAATAAATTATTTTTTAAATGCAATTTTTTCTAACTTTTGATAAACGTTGTTGGTTTCATGTCAATACCATTATAAAGTATTTGAGATGGAGGTAGAGAGAACGTCATATCTTTTTTACATAGGGGAAAACTTATCATATCTTTATCATTAAGGATTTATTATAAGAATGAATTATATATACAATTTTGTTTAATTATATATATATATATATATATATATATATATATATATATATATATATATATATATATATATATATAGGGTTTGACTCGAGTGGTTTGTGTTGATGGGTGTTTTCTACCCCACCCAGGTTCAATTCTTGCAAGTGATATGTTGAGCTCTTAAGTGAGCACGCTATCGAAAAAACCTTGGATTTGTACAAAATCTGGTTTACCCTAGGTACCATCCTCGAAATTCCCAAAGAGTTATTCCAGGGTACCATCCTTGAAATGAGGGGAAGTGCATATATATATATAACAGTTTCAATAATACCACCATCACCATAAGCAATGGTCAAGTTGGTGAGAGGGAGAGAGGTATCCCTTCCATTTCAAGAGCCAAAACATCTAGATCCTATATAATAATAATAATAATAATCTAATTTTAAGGTCACGACCAAGCGATGTACTGAATTGGTGTATGAGATCCCCTTGTTTGTGGGACAAGGGAACCTCTCCGCCAAATGATTTGACTCGTAAAGTCTATGAAGGTACACATACCCTACCCCCTTTTCATATAATTCAAATCTAAAGAGTTCATTTAACATTAAAAAACAAGCCTTTATAATTATATATATACAAAAAACAATTTATTTAAATAAATTGAATTAATAACAAAATTAGAACAATGTTTGATAATATATTTTAATAAAAATGAAGAAATTACCCATTAAATTTGTACAAATAAATATTTTTCTAAGCTTTGAAGTTAGATATTAGACACATTCTCAACCCCAATATTCCTATTTATAATTTCTCCTTCTTACCCAATTCAATTCAAATTTCTGTTGAGAAGAGTGTAGCGACAAAGGTCTTCTTCTTAGCTTGCATTCTAGCCTAGGAGAGGACAATGAAACCACCTAGTTGATGTATTGATGCTTTTCCTAAATTATAACTTAGGAAAAAGTAACATTAGATGTTTTAATTTAATGTTGACTTATTGAGTTATTTTTTCTAAAGTTAAAAAGTGAAAAATTTAAGTGATGGATCTTTTAATCTGGTCCATCCCAATATTATATCTCAGCCATAGATCTCATTAATGAGTTAGGGTTTTCACTTTCCCAATAGTATAAAATGAGGTCAACTAGGAATAGGGCACACTACTACTTTGAAGAGAGATCGATTGTTATCGGACTAATCGGTAGGTGTGGGCACTAACTGATCTCCCTAGATCCACCTAGATCTAGAACAAAACACACCAGAACATGACGCTTTCCTTAAGTTTTAGATATTGAATTTACTAACTAAAGAGGGATGGGTGACATACCATTTAAATGTCGCTTCCTCTTGCTATTGCCATCCTAGATCCATTCCAATGTTCATACAATGATGATCCTGCAAAATAATGCAACCAACCAAAGTGATAGCAATAGCATAAACTCAATATAAACCTATGTATGTGATCAAAGAATCATACAATAAAACACAACAAGCTTTATAGGAAAGAATCATATTACTGTATCATATTAAATGTGAAAGAGAGATTACAACCATGGCCTTGATGTCGTAAGGTCCCCTCCAACTGTCCTTCGTTCCCCACACACTTTCACTCCAAGAATTTTGAGAGCATAGATCTGATAATATTCACAATCTATCTTGACAAAGTGGCTCATCTAGCCAAGCTAAAAATCTCCAAAGCTCAATCCAATCCAAGCTAATCCCAAAAGCTCCAAGATAACCAAAGCTAACTTTCTCCATGAGAACTCCTCTCCTTTTATAAGTTGAAGATGATAAGGTGAGGAGGTTAGGATGATCCCACTAAATTATGAAAGCGAGTAAGATCCAAACCATTCGGATGCCACCTCACCATGGAAGTTTCTCCTTCTAGAAGATTCAAGAAAACACTCGTTTTTCCCACGTGTAAGGATTCTCGCACCCTGCCTATAGAGCAACCTGTGAACCTCTCACAACCCAGCTATGGTGCAACCTACGAGAATCAGGAATTCTTGCATTTTGCCTATAGAGCAACCTGTGAACTTCCTTTTTTATAGGGTTTTTCCAAAGGAAAATGCAACTTCTTTTCTCAGGAAAAGTTCTTCTCCCTTATCTCTTCAGGAACTCAGGCCACTGACCCCTCTGAAGGCAATATATAGGTTTACATCATTAACAGTCATAGGGATGATGAAAATAATGTGTAACAGAGAGCCCCCCAAAGTATGAAGTTAGAACAGAGTGATAGCTAAAATACTTTGTCGAGTGTGTGCAGGGAACAAGGAACAGTCGGTTGGAAACCTGCCAACAAATAAGGAAATACAGTACAATAATATATCATCACTGAGGTAGGCATTCCCATACTCAGAATACAAATGACTCAAAGCATAAACGCCAACATGAGAAGATCCATGTCAAGTAAGACAGGTCATGGCCACCAAACATACACTGTGGATCCATGCCAATATGACTCAAATTTGAACATAGCCACCAAAAATACATTATGGATCTATGTGTTAAAGACTCAAATTTGAACATAGCCACCATAAATACAATGTGGATCTATGCAGCAGTACACTGAATATACTCCAACGCAACCTGGATCTGTCAGAAAATATCCAGGGTCTTCCTCCGCCACTCTATAGTACGAATCTAACCATGTGAATACATGTGTTGAAGTTGAAGATGGTAGAAACCACTTGATTACCGATCATTAGTGTATACCGTTAAAAAGTGTGAGGGAAATCACCATTAATGTCAATGACTCCCAAGGTACTCTGGTACAATCCAACGAATGTGAATCAATGAGCTGAGGTCGAACACTCGACGGAATCTCCCGATCCGGGGTTAATAATGAAAACCCACTGTCGAAAGCGAGGAAACCTACCATTGAGGCATGCAAGTTCCAAGGTACCAATTAGTTTCTAAGTCTAATTCCTGAATAATGAGTTGAAGTCGACAGGAAAAGACTTGTCACAAGAGGGCCTTAATGTATCCCACATCAATGTCTCGAAACAAGTAACAATATTTGAAGTAGATAAGAGTAACAAGTGATTCAGGACTGACCCAGGGATGGACGACGCAATAGAAGGCTTAAGGACTGCAGAAATGGTTGATGCAATAGAAGGCTTTTCAGGTTGGACATCTTTTTGAACATATTGATGACACGCCAATTGTCTTGGAAAATATTGACTCAAGAACAAGGATCACAGACCAATTTGTAATCTTATAAAGGAGTATGACCAAGAGACGAGCGGATTTTCCAACCTAGACACAAGGTGAGTGAAAGGGTGTCATGTTCAAAAGAGACTCTTCCACATAATACAGGTTTAGATACATTTCTTTCCCAATTTTTCCCCCACCATTTCTAGCGAGTACCTCTTTATTTTTACGCAAGCTTGAGGAGGATAACATATGCTTGTAATGTAATCTCATCCTTCGGACGAGTCCCTCGGAGTATGTTTAACGAACCCTAGGAAGGAGTGGTTCGGTCCCGTATGGGCCTGTTGATGTTTGTTTAACAAGTCCAAAGATAGAAAACTTGAAGGTTTTTCATGATTATAGAGTCTGGAAAAACACTTAAAAGAGAACTCTCTCAGTTCTGTTATCGTAAATTAGTCTGATGAGAATGAAAAAGAGATAAACTATCGCTCAACAGACATTTTCTTCAAATACTTTAATGAGCGTGAAAAGAACAAGGTCGCTCGGCAATCTTTTCATGTTTAGAGAGTCTGAAAAGAGCTTAAAGGGAACTCCAGTGGGTTCCTTTTTCGTGTAACCTTTACGAGTCCGAAAAAGTGATAAAATTATACTCGATTACATTCTCATTGATTTACGAGCATGAGAAAGAACAAAGACTAAGCTCAGTAACTTATTGTCATGTATTTACGAGCATGAGAAAGAACAAAGACTAAGCTCGGGATTGATTTTATTTTTACAAAAGATTTAAAACAAAACCAAACTATGATTGGGATAGATTTTAATTTTTACACAAGCTTAAAAACTAAACAAAACTATGCTTGAGCCTGGTTTCATGTTTACACAAGCTTGAACAAGAGGAAACTATGCTTGAGGTAAGTGGTTTCATTTTTACACAAGCTTGAACCATAGCAAACTATGCTTGCAACTTCCCAACGCATGGTTGGTACTTAGCCCCCAGCTCAAGAAGCTAGTGGCTCAAACTTCAACATGAAGTCCAGAGGCTGTAAGCAAATGCCCCTGAAGCTTCATTTCATCCAATTGCAAAGGAGAATGAAATTAAGCTTCAAATACTAGATGAAGGACTTGACTCAAATAGAGAGGGGGAAAACTATTTCATTTTTTAACGAGCTTGACATAGAAACAAGAACTATGCTCGTAACCTCTGTTTCATTTTTTAACGAGGTTGCCACAGAGACAAAAAAACTATCCTCGTAAGTGGTTTCATTTTTTAACGATCTTGAAATCAAAAAATCATGCTCAAAGACCTCTGTTTCATTTTTTAACGAAGTTGCCTCAGAGATGCAAAAACTATCCTCGGGTGGTTTCATTTTTTAACGAGCTTGAAATTAGAAAACTATGCTCAAAGACCTCTATTTCATTTTTTAACGAGGTTGCCTCAGAGACGCAAAAACTATCCTTGGAACATCCTTCTTGATCATGGATTCCAAGAGGACAATGCTCTGGAAGGAGACCATGTCAAGGGACAAAACTCGGTCATAGCTTCCAAGAGGTCTTCACTAGAAGGAAGAAACACACTCTAGAAGGACACCATGTCGAGGGTCGCGACAGGAGTAAAGAGATCAGGGTCTAACAACCCTATCGAAGAGATCACCATGTCAACTACTGGATGTAAGTCATCAGAAGTTGAAACCATGGGTGACAACGCCACATAATTGACCTGTGGCGGGGGAAATACCATCTGCATGTAAGAACCATTTAGGGAGGAAATCCAGTCGGGGTCAATGAATGAAAGTTGATCAACAGTCACAACTCATCCATCATGAGGGAAATATATCACATGAAAAAGAGTAGACACAATAGATTTCATGGAATAGACATAATCTCACCCAAGGAGTAAAGAAAAATCCAAGGGGTCTTGGACTACCATGACATCAATGAAGACAGTTTTCCCTCCCAAAGTTGCAGGAAACTGAAGGGTCCCTAAAGGTTGACTAGTTCTTCTGTTAAAAGATAACAGATTCTGCGTAACTGGTGCAAGTGGAGGACAACCCAAAGCTTGCCAAGCAATAGAGGACAAAATACTAATAGATGAACCTTCATCTATTAGTGTCTGAGGAACGAAGCTAGGATGGTGATAGAAAGAGGAAGCGACATTTAAATGGTATGTCACCCATCCCTCTTTAGTTAGTAAATTCAATATAAACCTATGTATGTGATCAAGGAATCATACAATAAAACACAACAAGCTTTATAGGAAAGAATCATATTACTGTATCATATTAAATGTGAAAGAGAGATTACAACCATGGCCTTGATGTCGTAAGGTCCCTTCCAATTGTCCTTCGTTCCCCACACACTTTCACTCCAAGAATTCTGAGAGCATAGATCTGATAATATTCACAATCTATCTTGACAAAGTGGCTCATCTAGCCAAGCTAAAAATCTCCAAATCTCAATCCAATCCAAGATAATCCCAAAATCTCCAAGCTAACCAAAGCTAACTTTCTCCATGAGAACTCCTCTCCTTTTATAAGTTGAAGAGGATAAGGTGAGGAGGTTAGGATGATCCCACTAAATCATGAAAACGAGTAAGATCCAAACCATTCGTATGCCACCTCAACATGGAAGTTTCTCCTTCTAGAAGATTAGAGAAAATGCTCGTTTTTCCCATGTGTAAGCATTCTCGCACCCTGCCTATAGAGCAACCTGTGAACCTCTCGCAACCTAGCTATGGTGCAACCTGCGAGAATCAGGCATTCTCGCATTCTGCCTATAGAGAAACCTACAAACTTCCTTTTTTATAGGTTTTTTTCCAAAGGAAAATGCAACTTCTTTTCTTAGGAAAAGTTCTTCTCCCTTCTCTCTTTAGGAACTCAGGCCACTGACCCCTCTAAAGGCAACAGATAGGTTTACATCATTAACGGTCATAGGGATGACGAAAATAATGTGTAACATCAATCCAGGAGAAAGAGAGGCTCGATATGAGATCTAAGAAAGAGGATAGGTGCAGGGAAATAAAGGAAGACACATGGGCAATGTATTAACTCATCTTCTTGATTGGGAAGAGGTCATTTCACCCAAGCAGAGAATCCATACAGTCTGAAAAAATACTCACAAGGGCGCCATAAATTTTTGCAGAGGCATATCTTGAAGGGTTTTTCTGGGATGAATTGGGTTCCAAAGCAAAGGGAGAGACTACACTTTAGTCTTGAAGAATTTTATTGGGTTTTATCTCAGTAGGAGCAAATTTTCTGTAAGAAGTATTCTATATTTCTCTGCTAATAAAAACCTCTAGATCTGTTGTACCGATTTTCCCACATTGGGTTTTTCTAGGGACTATTGTCCAAAAACAATTGTGTTGATGTGATGTGTTTTTTGTGTGTCTTTATTGGCAAAAGATCCTATGCATTTTTTATATTGTGCATTAAACCTAGCTGAAATATATTTTAAACAAAAACATAAAATTAATTTAAGTTTTCTGAAGCAAACAATGCTAGGTTTTAAGGAAATTTACAATTTCATGAAAACCATTAACAAGTGTGTGTATATACTCACACACATATTTCATAATAATCTTAACCTAAGTGTAAAATCATAATTTGTGACATGCTTATAAAGGGAAAGTGATGGACGACTAGTTGCCTAAGTAGTAAAATATTTGTGTTAGGAAATTTTCTCCATGTCGATGTTAGCGATCTCTTCTATAATACCACCCTTTAAAAATGTTTAAATTAAGCAAAAACATTCAAAGTGATTGTAAAATTTCAACAGTGCCTTGAACCATGAGACATGCCCTTAAAATATAATCTTTGGGAGTGACACACAAGCATTCTTATAAGGTTTGGAACACTAATAAAGGATCTTCTTACCCAAGACATACTTTATGGCTAAAATCTAGGTGCTTGGACCACAAATGTATTGATGTTAGTGGTAGCATCGAACATATATTTCCGCATAGGTCTATGTATCTAGACGTGTGGAAATCATCCAAAGACTTCTACTCTTGAATTTACTTTAGTTAAAGGAATTACTAAAGTAAATTTCTTTTATTAATTAATTATATAATTAGTTAATTGATTTATTTATGAGACATGATAAAAGTACTTAGCATGCATCATGTAATCTAAATCTAAAAGTGAGTGTGAGAAGTAATCTCAACGATATATCGCTTTTGATATTAGAAATAGATTGTAACTCGTGATTATAAAAGCAAGGCTATGGTGAAGGAGAAAGACACTTGACAGGTGTTGAGGGATTCGACATAGAGTATTGGATCACAAAGGATTGTGTTTCAAGATCTCGGATAGGTGAAGAAGGACATTCATATAGAGATCATGCAGGTCAAGGAGAAGAGAGAACAAAGGCTTACATAGGTGGGTTTCAACATAAGGAATCCACATGAGAGTGTTGGAGTGTACGAAGATTTCCATATAGGTTTTTCGTACACATCCATGAGCCACAGAGGAGACAATCGCAAACATCTGCAGGTCACAGTGGGGAAAGTCGTGGATATCCGCGGGTCATGGAAGAGGCAGCCGTGGATGCCTAGAAAAGCATGCCAAAATTGATTGTACATCAGGTCAGCCCTTGCTAGGTTATTCTGTAGTTGTATTTGTCTCAGTGGGCCATTATCCATGTTACAATAGCCCTAATTTTAGCATAATAAAATCATTATCAGCATTGGTTTTCCCTATGGGGTTTTTCCAGGGGTATTTACCCAAAAATTCTAGTGTTCATGTGTTCTTGATTTGGTTTCCTAGTTTATACTTATGTTGCATGATATTGAGTTGAATATTTCAATATGTATTATTGTTTTGTGAGATTCTAATCTGATTTCAGTAAGGAAATCACTAGATAACAAAGTACCTAGGTGTTGGAGTAAGAATTTCAACATGGTATCAGAGCTCATTCTTTGAAGGGAAGCTAGATCAGTACATGGGAAACTTTCCAGCAGCAGGTTATTTCCAAGGTAGCTTATTGGGTCTTAGGGATCACAACAAGACCATTGAGAGTTGAAGACGGATTGGATGGAGCATCCAAATTCCTATCTTAGAAATCAAGAGTTACTTTGGCGTTGAAGGAGTATGACCTTTGGGAGTTAGTGGATAAAGTAGTTACTCCAACAACAGATCCAACAACTTTAGATGCTCACAACAAGAATGAGATCAAAGAAGGAAGAATCCTCCTAGATTCTATGAAGGATCATCTAATCCCTCACCTAAATGAGAAGAAGATGACCAAAGAGATGTTTTATTCCTTGGTAAGTTTATTTTAGAGCAAGAATATGAATATGAAGATTGTTGATGCTTAAAAACGCAACGATGAATACTATGCTCGCAAATGATTTCCAAGCTCTATTATTCATTTATATTAATAATAAGCTAGTAGGTGGAAACCCCTTGTTGGAATTGTGGGGCAATGGTGGATATGTTGCACTTATATTTTGTTTGATTATGTGATGGTACCAACACAGTCTTCTACAGTTCATTGTTTCAAATCATGGTTTTAAATGCTATGGTGACATGTGATGGTTGGTTGATTAATACATGAAACTGGATAGCTTTGATGACCTCTCACGGAATATGTTAAGGCTTCCCTATGGATGAAAGAATTATTATCAGTTTTGGTTTGAAATTGCATTAAACATGACATTAATTGGTTTAAATGGTCTTGATAAAAGACAATGATGGAGCTCTTTTGAATAAAAAAACTATACACAAGCTTTAATGCTATGTATTATTGTGACAAAACAGGGGCACACTAAACCCTTTCTACTAGACTTGTGTGCCTTGTTGAATGTTATATGTGGATGCACATGGGGTAATTTTTCTAACTCATTGTTATTTTAAGGTGTTTGACATTACAAAAGGGTGGCACACTATGCAAATGTGATATGGAAATGGATATGTGGTTGATTAATTTCTTGGTGCTATGGTGAATTGGTTGGCTCATAGTTTGAATTGAACGAGGTGGGAAGGGAGAAGCGATGTGCATTTACTACACGTCACTCAAACTCCCCCTTGAGCCCGTCACCCTAGTCATTCTTGCATTTTGGTTTTGGCTTTGGTGGTTTTTTTTGTTCTGCATCGTTTGGTCGTGAGGGAGGTATATAGTCTAGTTTTCTTCCTTGCTCAGGCTTTTCCAAGTATGGGTTTCTTTCTCTTTCATCCTTTGAATCAAATTTTGGCTTAGGATTGCTCGTGGTCCATGTTTTTCTTAAGTTGTTTGAATTGTGTATTGGTGTTATGTCCGTGGTTTCTTATGGTGATTAGTATGGACTGTTAGCTCTTTAAAAAAGAAATAGTTATGCTCTCCTTGTTGTGTGTAATCTTTGCATGGGTTTATTGGATTAAATGGCAGTGAAGCTTGCTCGACCATGTTTTGGGTTTTTGAGTCTGGCACCTCTGCTGGAATTGAGTATCATGGCTTTCCAAAGCTCTGGGCTTTGCACGCATCCTATTAAGGATTGTTACAACAAGTCTCTGTGTTTAAGCTACCCACTCCATGTTCGTCTCTGTGGATAGTGTTTTCAACCATGTGGGTTGCAATATGAACCGTTGAAAGATTAAAGTGTTTTCTTTCATTGTCTTGACAAAACCCCGAGATGTTAGCTATCATTGCATTGCCCTCACTTACACCGTTACTTGGAAATCATTGAACAATATGGGTTTAACATCACCTAGAAGTTAATGGAGGAATAATACATGTTTTTGTTCGAGCATGGGTTTGTGCTTGGATGTTCATATTATAGTGTTGATTAAGAGAATGGCTTCATTTCGTTTTCCTGTTGGAGTTGGCAGTCTACCGTTTTCGTAACCCTCACGGTTGAGAGTATTTTTACATGTTATATCTCTGTGGTTAATTGTGAAAGGGCATGAACTTTCTATGCTTTCAGATACCTAATCCTCCGGTCGAACCATCTGTTCATACCTTCCACTTGCTGTTTAAAACCCTAAAGATGATATTCTTATCATTTTACTCCAGTCAATGGTTGATGGAGCACTATGCGTGCTTGTTTACTTGGGCACAATTTGGTTTTGTTCCTCATTTGAAAAGTTTGGAAGAAGTCTGTACCTAAATGTTTATGTGAAGTCCGAGCTCGAAGTATTGCATGGTTCAAATGTTATGCTAAATGTATTTAAAAGACACGTGCGTGTGAATTTAATTGGGGCCCAATAAAGAGTTATAACGCTCGGTTTAATTGTGTAATGGACATAAGTGGTGGTAAATACTGAGCATGTTCCTATTGGCTTTAAAGAATGAGTATTTAGATATAAATTGTTGTAAGCACTGTGCATATTCCTATTGATTTAAAAAGGATTTAGCATTGGAGTTTGTTGACTATTAAATTCATAACGAAGTTTTGCCCGCAAAGTGTTGCTAAAGCCTATTATTATAAAAGCTAAAGATTACTAGTAGGTGGGACCCCCTTGTAGATTGGAGATCAAGTCTGGTGCTTATTTGATGTTATGCTACTGTTCGACACTGTTTACATGGTTGAAGATATCTTGTTTTATTGGATAATGGATCATGGATATTATACATGGTTCCTTTGATGTTCCAAGCTCAAGTTTTATACTAATGTTTTTCATGGTTATCATTGTTGTCTGTTATTGGATCTATTACTTGGGACACCTGCAATAGACATATGTTAGTAACAACAAATGAAAGGAAATTAAAAGGAGATTAAGCAATGTGAACCCAAATACAAAAGGGAAAAACTATCCTATGCTAACATGCTATACTATATGCATTAAAAAGATTGTGGAAAGTCCTAGCTAACATATGATAGCCATGTGATTTATTGAGGATTTAGAGAACATAGTTGACATGCATTTCTATATAGTAGAGATGGTAATATGTCATGTAGGTGGTGCTCTTGGAAATTAAGGGTTGTTGGTCTCGATGCATGGTCCAAAGTGGATGATTTGTTTGATTAGTAGCTGACACATACTAAGAATTGAATGAACTTGAGTGTGGAGGTGATGTGCATTTACTGCACATCACCTTTACTCCTTCCATTGGCCACCACCCTAGTTGGGTTATTGTGCAAACATTATTGTTGTGGTTATGCTCCAATTTCTT
Source organism: Picea engelmannii (assembly GCA_009831015.1). Lineage (NCBI taxonomy): Eukaryota > Viridiplantae > Streptophyta > Pinopsida > Pinales > Pinaceae > Picea > Picea engelmannii. The sequence goes on along the minus strand of ML793212.1, from coordinate 20,604 downwards.
AGCAGAGAGGAACCGCTCGACCAACTCGTGTTTTAAGGAGTTCGATTACAGATATGTCTTTTTTGGCCCTTGTTGAGTCTGCTTTGGTTATGAAATGGATGTTGGCTCAGGTGTATTTTTTTATGCCTTCCTTAAGTATTGCAACTATGTAAAATTGTGATTGTGAAATGAAACATTTATGCTTTTCTCTACAATGATGTTGAAGTCATAATGTTACTGGTCATCTTGGGTGTTAGAAACCACAAGGGATCTATGTTATCCTTGTTGGTTTAGTTGGAGGGTCTTTGTTGGTCTTGGTTGGTTACTTCACGATTTCGTATTGTTGTATCCATTCTATGGGATTTTATGGGGTTTAATGATTAGAAGCGCTTGTGTCACCACGCATTGTACATTTGGGCAGTGGGTTGTTTTCACCGAGAAGGGCCGCATAGTGAGTTATGTTGTTCTTTCTTGGCCCTATATTCACCTCAACACTGTGGTTGTTTGACTAAAGAGACACGAGTGTTATACCCTACGTGTGTTAGGTATCATTACCAGGCTGAGTTAGAGCCTTATTCCTCTGTTATGGCCTCTCCTGTCACATGTTTTCATCACTTTTTCCACGAAGTAAGTTGTGGTGTTCTCTATGTATATGCCGTTAGTCTCAGAGTTTTTACCATTGAAAGGAGTCGACTCTAGTGCTGGCCAGGAAGAAAACCCTTAACTCCTTTAGTCTGAGGGTTTTATAGAGAAGACTGTTCGTCATGTCAGGTTTACTATGGGTTATTGTGGATTGAAATGTATTCTCGATTAATTTAAATGTAGGATCGCCCAATTGGTTATGTGAAAATCGTGTTGATTTTGGTATCTAGTCTTTACGTGTTTTATTAAAATGGAAACCCTACATTGATAATTGGACAGTTCAAAATACACAGTCACTCTCTTGTGGTTGATAACCCAGTATTTTCTTTTGAGGAAGTTCCATCCTCACTTCATGTCAATGCATGGGTATGCATGGTTTCCACAACATGTTAGGTCGGTTGTTGAATTTTACCACAGTCCAAGTATTTCGCTTGATATTGAATTGGTTGATTGGTTGATATACAATTATTGTCTTTTTACATTTGAAGATTATTTGGATGTTAAACTCAACATTAGTTACAATTGTTTGATGATAGACACGAGTAATGCATTGGTATGTATGGTGTTCCTACACCACGAATGAAATGTCATTATAACTATGAGTTGGGGCTAAGTGGTTATTGCAACCGGGATGAATGTAGCAATTCCATCCAGTCTATGCATTATAGTTATCTGATTGTGTCATTAGCGATGAGCCCGAGTTTTACACAACATGGTTGGTTGCAGTTTATTTTTTTTCTTTGAAGAAATACCTTATGGGATTGATAACTTGACACGATGGGTTGAGTTAATAATGTGCCGTGTGTTTAGAATTATAAAATGGTAATAATGCACCGTGGGTTTTGGGTGATTACCCGCTATGTATGTTATGAAAATTTGGGGTTGCGCACTTAGAGGTAATCATAAGAGTTTTCTAGATATGGCTTTGTTGCATTTCGATTATGGTATTATGAGGCTAAGTATGTCGTTGTTGCATTGTGTTAGAGGGATAGCCCCGCATTTTGAATGTTTAGAATCAAAGGAAATTTGGGCCTGTACAACCAAAAAAATGCAATTGCGTTTCGTCGAATGGTTGATTATTTCACAGAAGACTATGAGTTTGAATGATGATTGTTATCGGTGTGTTTAATAAGCTAGATGATTATGGACCATTGTGTTGACCATCCATTATGTATGCAATTTAATTATTTAATGAATTAAAGCACAAAATCAAACACAATTTTTATGTCTACATTTGGCGATTGAAATGGTTGGCAGTAGTTGATGAGCAGAGTGAAGAAATTGACTGTGTATACATTTGCGAAACTGATTAGATATTAAATGAATAAAAACAAAGTGGTTAAAGATTTGATTAAGCACAATGGACTAGTTAATGAACATAGTTGTTTGGCTATGCACAATGGTTGTTAGTTGGGTCACAATGGTCATTCGGTCGGTGTATTTACTTGTATTGAATGATTATATGGATTACTTAATTGATTTCATGAACAATATCTGTTTTCCTTTCCCCCACCATTATTCCACTTTCCTCTAATTATAACCCCCTCACCTTCCCATATTCATTTTTCACTCCCTGTTCTAAAATTGATTACAGTCGAAATAATTTCTGTGTGAAGTAGTTGGAAGTGGCAGTGTCTTGGTTGGATTACAATGATGTATCTTTGATTTTCATTACAATTGATTGTTGTTGTCGTTGAGCAGTAACCATTTTATTTCCCCCCTCATTATATCATGTTTCGCTCAATACAAACCCCTCGCATATCCCATAATATTTTTTTCACCCCTTGCTCATCGACAAACAATTTAAAAATTGGTATGGATCGGATTGCATGAGTCTAATATATTGCTGAGCCAAATTCTATTTCATATTTTTAAAGAGTTTTCATGTATGGTTAATTAAAAGATCATTTGATAATCAATCACGCATGCAGGGATGAGATATTCAAATAAAAGGCTAAAAGCAGAGGCATATTACGCCTCTGTCAAAGAGAAGGCCGCTATTGTCCCTTCCGCATCTTTATATAATTCTGGTAAATCCATGTCCTCCCACTCGCATTGGGAGGAAGATTATTCTCATATGATCAACAACATGAGACTTAAGGATTCAACACAACTTAAGGTAGGTGCAAAAGGAATACAAGATGATAGCATCAAGAAAGGAAAGATGACCTCACAAACCGAAAAATAGGGCTTTTGAGTTTTATTTTATCTATTATTGGTGACAGATGACTTTAGGAATGTTTGGACAATATGTTTTATTTGTAGACATATGAGTAATGCTTTTGAAAATAATTTCAAATATCATGAGATAAATTGACAAATGTGAATATGTGGATGGGAGTTACAAGGAGGTGTGTTTTTCTTAACTAATAGTTATGTTATGATTTTCATAAGCTAATGGGAGTCACAAGGGGTCCCACCTACTAGTTATTATTTAATTATAACCCTTATTATGATTAGTACTTTCCCCCCTAACTAAAAGTTGGTTGAATCTTGTAATTAAATTAGATATTGGGTTGGTTCAACTACTTCAACCAATTCTTATTTGTTAAAAGCAAAATGAAAGGGAGGAACAGAGGGAGGATAGAAGCATAAACATACTAAGGTTTGCTCTTGAGTTTATGTTGAGATAGTTCAGTTTTCATTCATTCTTTTATTCATCACAAACCTAATTCTCTTTTATGATAGAAAGGTATTATTGTAGACAAAAATGTTCAGGGCTGAATCACATCATTTAGACACTTGTTTTTCAGAGGTGTTGACCTATCTTTGATAGTTTGTGTAGACTTGTCTGTTTGTGAATTAGTTTTCATGACTGACAAAAGCTATTGTGCAGAGTCAAGTGGGAAACATTCTGTGGCAAGCTGATCCAACTTTTAGAGTTCATTTTTGGTTTTTTTCCAGAGGTCCTTTTGTATGTTCCATCGGGGATGTCTAAGTTTGACTTTGGTCCAAAATTTGTGCATGAGATTTTGTAAAGAAAATGACTCTTTGTTGAATTTGAATGAAATAAAGGATTGCTTTATGTCTCATCTGTCTTGATTATCATCTTGGTGACTTTACTTCTATCTTTACATTTATTTCAGAAACTAATATGTTCATAAAATTAAATAAAAAGTAAATTTCTAGCAAGCTATTTATTGGAAAAATACTAGCCTAAGCACTTGTAATTAATACCTGTGAGTTAAGATGTTATTTTTTTTGGCTATAAACCTAGGGTAGCATTCTCATTTATTTTTCTTTAGCCAAGAAGAATCTGAAAATGCTTGAGTAAGATCATTTCGTATCTTTTTCTCAACATTTATTTGGTGACCATACTGGGGAGATCTTCGATATCTCTCCGATTGATTTTTATACTCGATTTTCATAGATACATCTTTCTTTTTCTGAAATTGATTAATTGACAAATTTTCTATAAATGACTATTCCTATTGCGAGGTAGCCCAATCTTGAGCTTGGTCTCCAAGACCAGACCAACATTGCTTTGAACTTGTTTCATACTATTTTAGACATTGCCAGGACCCGTGATGAGCTTAACAGTTCTTGGGCAAGGATTGAACGAGATATCAGTACTCAAGAACAATTGGAGGCTAGACGTAGACAAACTAGAAATCAATAGTAACCATTTTGTTTCTTCAAGTTTTGGCTTTTCTTTCATGTCCTTAGATTCTCCTACTTCTAGAAGAAGAAGAGGCTTTTCACCTGAAATAAACTCTATTGCTGAAATAGGAAGAAGAAACGTTGTGTTATCTATCCAACAAAGTACTCTAAGGAGAAATTTATTTGATCCATCCAGTTCATCTCTCTTTTCCTCACCTATCATCCATAGGATGGCATCTAGTGGAGGATTTGGTGGCACTTGAAGTGCTCCATCTTCTCAATATTCGACATCATCAATGATTGATAACTTATATAGCCACTATATCCCTGTCAAATCTTCCACAAACCCCACCAAAGTCATTAAAAAGTATGAACTTTTTCAATTCGAAGAAGATGCCACAACCACATCATGGCATGTGTCCTCTCCTCTTAACCTAGCACCTGCTACTTGTCTACTTCCAAAATTTAAAGAGCACCTGCCTAAGTTTTCAGGGAATAACATTGTCAGTACCAATGAACACCTAGTGGAATTTTCTAATGCTTGTCATAACATAGGGTCCAACGATAATGATACTTGGATGTGCTTATTCATCAATTCCTTGGAAGGAAAGGTTATGGACGACTTCTTTGACCTTCCTCCTAAGATTCTATCTAGTTGGGAGGAGTTGATCTATTGGTTCCGATCCACTTATGGGAATTCTAAAATCCCTGCTGAGAAGTTAAGGGAATACAATAACGTCACCTATAAATATGGTGAGACCATCCAATCTTTCAACTTGCATTTCACCAAGTTATACAATCAAATCTCAAAACTTATTCACCCTCAGAACCAAGCCTCTTTCATGCATTTCCTTCTCCCTACGATCATAGGCTTGAGGAAAAATCCATTGATAATATCGGTTCCACTCTGCATGCTTTCTTAGAGTATGAAGAACAACTTGAAAGAACTGGTTTTCCCTAGTGAGAATCAGTTAGATAGACAAACATGTACGCTCTCTTGCAGCTATTACAAGATATGAACAATCATATGATAACATTCGAGTGAAAGGGCACAGTCTCCCCTCTCACCCCTAGATCTTCATCCTCTTCTGCACCCCCCTTTAGAAATCCGGTCGAGAAAACATTTCAGCCTAAAGCTATCCTACCTTGGAGTTGGTGTAACTTTTATGAGGAACACCATGAGGAAACCACATGTGAGGTAAAGAAGAGTGCCAAAGATAAGATATTTGGTAAAATACCAGAAGCTACTATCGTTGTCCTAGATTTTGTGGAGATAGAGGATGTCATGGTCATCAATACTAGGAACAAGGCTTATACTCCCAAGGGAAAATTTGATCTTCCCCGCAGTTCTTCTAGCCTGAGCTCATCCTCAATCGTTGCTGCCCTCCAGGTTCCTAAGGTTCCTGAGATTCAAAGAATCACTCCACCTCTCCCCTCTTCCAAATACAACATATTGAATCAATTGGCCAACATCAAAGCATATACAACCCTCCTAGACATAGTTGTAATCCTTGAACAACAGATGCATCTAAAACAATTCATGGAAGGAAAATATTCCATTGTAGCCAACCTTTCCGAAGAGGTAAATGAAGATGAATCTTCTGTAAATAAAGTAGGTGTACATAACTTTAGATACCCTATAAAAAATCCTCCCTTTTATATTTATGTAAAGATCATGGATAAAATTTCCCATTGTTGCCTCATTGATGGTGGTTTGAGCCCAAGTGTGATGCCGAAGATTATTATGGAAGAGATAGGCTTGTATTGTACAAATGAAAATGCTAGAAGCATGATCTCCTATGATAGTCTACAACAAAATACCATAGGTGAGATTAAAGATGTGACCTTAGTTTTGTGCGCTCATCCTAAAATAAGGATGACCCTCAATATTTAGGTAATCGATATGCCAGTAAGAAATTATTCAATCATTTTAGGAAGAGATTGGCAAGCCTCAATGGGTGGATACCTCTCACTCAACGAAACACATTTATCTATTCCTCGGAACGAAAAAAACATTATATTCCTCAGAGAAGGAAGGATATCACCCTACATAGAGAGTGTCCCACAACATAACGTAAACTATACCGAATAGGACTTGGGAGTGTATTCCATCTTTGCTGAGGAAGATAACATTCCCATGGAACAAATCAATTTAGATGATGGCATGTGTCACATGCAATTTGATGGTTCATGATCAAATGAAGGTAATAGAGTTGGAATTATCTTGATTTCTCCTGTAGGAAAAATCCATAACTTTTCTACTGGTTGGAGTTTTCTTGCACTAACAACGTCATTGAATTCGAGGCTTTGTTATTAGGCATTGCAAATGATTATAATCTTGGCTATGGTCACCTTTCAGTTTTTGGGGATTCTGAGCTTGTTGTGAATCTTGTGCACAAAGCTTACTCTCCTAGCAACAAGTTGATGAAACGATACACCCAAATTGTTTGGGCACTTATCTCGAACCTTTTATCTTTCAACATCACTCATGTTAAGAGGGAGTTAAACTCAATGGTTGATTGGTTAGCAATTTTTGCAGCCTACCCTAATCGACAACTTCTTCCACACAGACCTGATTGTAACTTTCAATCCCTATATTGTCTGCATATTCCCAACAATATATAATCTTGGTATGTCTTCCCTAACGATGAGAGAATTTGTGCTTTTATTCAAAATAAACCTTTTAAGCCTAAGGAAATTATATCCATAGAAGATAACAAGATTCCTAAAGGCTTGACTCCTCTAAAGAGTTCATTTTATTCGAGTGATGTAGGAAACAAGGAGAAACAAAAAGAAGAAGAGTAAAAAAGGAAGGTGGGTGAAACCATCTCCTTGAACATTGGGACACCCGAGTCTCCAAAGAACGTCAAAATAGGTGCCAAATGTTTAGATGAATAAAAAGAGAATTTTTCCAAGTTGCTTGGCGATTTTCAAGATGTTTTTTCTTGGTCTTATGAGGATCTTCATGGTTTTGATCCTGGCCTTATACAACATGCCATCCCCATTCAGGAAGGCATAAAACCAATTAGGCAAAAACAAAGACCTATCAACCTTGCGCTATAAGAAACTATTCAAAAGGAGTTGGAAAAACATTTGAAGGATGGAATCATCTTTCTGGTCAAATATTCTGAATGGGTCTAAAATATAGTTCTTGTTTGGAAAACAATTGGTCAGATTAGATTGTGTGTTGATTTTCGCGCAAAAAATTGGGCTAGTATAAATATCACTTCCCTCTCCCTAACATGGAAATGATTTTGCAGTAAGTTGTAGGGTCACAAATGATGTCCTTACTTGACGGGCTTTCTGGCTACAATCGAATCAAGGTAAAAAGGGAAGATAAATATAAAACCACCTTTATTACTCATTGGGGTACCTTTTCTTATGAACACATGCCTTTTGGTTTATCTAATGCAGGTGCCACCTTTCAAAGAGCTATGCAATTAGCTTTTGACGATTTGATCAATAAGATCATTTAGATCTACCTTGATGACTTAACAGTTTACTCTAAAATACGATCATATCATTTTGGTCATCTGAGAAAAGTTCTCATGCGATGTAGGAAATTTGGAATTTCTCTAAGCCCTTCCAAGTCCATTTTTGGTGTTACCAAGGGCAAGCTCCTTGGACACATTGTCTCCGATTCGGGAATAAGCATCGATCCTGAAAGGATTGTTGCTATATTTAATATCCCTGCTCCTACTTCCAAGAAAGAAGTTCAATCCTTTATGTGGGTTATTAATTTCGTCTATAGGTTTGTTCCAGATTTTGCATTGATGGTCAATCCAATCCATAATCTTCTTAGGAAAGATCATTCTTTTTCTTTGAAAGATAATCTCAAAAATGCTTTTGAAGGGATTAAGAAAGAAATCATTTCTGCACTGGTTTTGGCGAAGCTGGATTTTGAGAAAGAATTCATGATATATACTAATGCCATTGAGGAGGAAGTTTCTGTTGTCCTTATGCAAAATGATGACCAAGGAAATGAAAAACCTGTGGCTTACATGAGTCAAAGTTTGTCTGATGATGAATTTAAATACTCTTTTATTGAGAAACATGCTTTTTCTCTTATTAAGGCCGTTGAAAAGTTTTTCCACTACATATTAGGTAAGCATACGTTGGTAAAAGTACCTTTACATGCAGTCAAATGTTTTCTCTTACTGACTTCTCTTTCAGGGAAGCTTGCACATTGGCTTGCCAAGATCCAGGAGCATGATTTAAATATCATGAATTCTACCACTATCAAGGGACATGGCCTAGCCCTTCACTTGGCTCAGCATGTTGAGAATGGTGAAGAAATTGATGAAGAATATAGTTCCCTTTCAACTCTCTTTTACATTGACGATAAGGTCCTCCCGGTGTCTGAGCATCCTTGGTACAAGAATTTGGTTTATTATTTACAGAACCAAAGATGTCAAGACAACTTAGACAATCATCAAAGGAGAAGACTCCATCTTGCATCCACAAGATATGTCATTATAGGAGACTTCTTATTTCAAAGATCAATTGATGGTGCACTACTTCGCTATGTGAATAATGAAGATGCACACAAATTGTTGTAGGAAGCTCATGGTTCTTCAACCTCTATCATTCATGTAAGAGGTCATTTTTCTACAAAAACCATTGCTTTCAATATTATTAGAAAAGGATATTATTGGCCTTCGATCTTTCCTGACTCTTATGTTTTTTTTAGGTCTTGTGACAAGTGCCAAAAATTTGTTGGGAAAGAATGCCTTTCACCCATGCCATTACAACCTGTCCTACCAGATTTTCCCTTTTCAAAGTGGGGATTGGATTTTATTGGTCCTATTAATCCTCCTTCTTCAGTTGGGCAAGTTTTTATTCTGACAACCACAAACTATTTTACAAAATGGGCTGAAGTTTTCCCACTTAAGCATTCCACAGACGATCAGGTAATTTCTTTCCTTGAAAATAATATTTTTTCCAGATTTGGTCTTCCATTGGAAATTGTTATAGACAATGGTCCTGATTTCATTTCTTCTAAGACGACTCAATTTTTATCCAATTTGTGGGTTAAACATTTCACCTCATCATCTTATTATCCCCAAGGAAATGGGCAAGACAAGTCTACCAACAAAAAATTGGTAAGAATCGTCAAAAGGCTCATCAAAGATAATCCTCGTCAGTGGCACACTCTCCTCACTTATGTGCTCTGGGTAGATCAAAATACCGCCAAAGTAAGCACTGGTTGTACTCCTTTTCAGTTGGTTTATGGTCAAGAATCCCTCTTTCCAACCTAGCTGGAAATTTCTTCTTAAAGGTTGATGCTACAGATCAAAGAATTAAATTCTTCAGATGTTTCACAAAGGGTAACTTCATTACTAGCTTTGGAAGAACAAAGGATGTTTGCTTTGGATAATATTAAAAGGAGACAACAAATCGTTAAGAAATATTTCAACAAGAGTGTCAAAACTGTCAAGTTTAAGGTCAATGAAAAAGTTCTGCTATGGGATTTGGCTCACGTTGATAGGGGAAGACATTCAAAATTTCAGAAATTATGGTTGCTTCCTTTCAATATCGCTTTTGTCTTAGGTACAAATTCTTACATTCCAGAATATTTGCAAGAGAAATTGTTTTCCTACAACACTAACGATTCTCACTTAAAGAATTACGTGAAACCAACTTGAAAAGATCTAACGTTGTCTAGATTTCCTGTACTTTAGTAGTCTATCTCTTTTTCCAGGTTTTCATTTTTTTTTCTTCTTCTTACAATAGTTGTTTTCTGTTTTAAGAATTTCCTATTGCTTTTATTTTTCTGCCACTTTATTTCTTCTATTTTAATTTTGTTTTTGCAATTTTATTCTGTTGGATTTTGTATTTGGTCATCTTTTTAGTTTCAGTAGAGAATAAGATGTTGGATCATATTTTCCACAGTGACACTCCTACAAAGCATTGTTAGTCAATAACGATCAAGCTTACACAACTGTTATGATGTCTTCTTTGAAGGACCCTTGAAATTGTTATATATTTCCACTGCTGTCGTATAAAGAATCGACTATCTCCCGCTTCTTCTTTCCATTTCTTCATCCATTGAGATTTTTAAGAGAAAATCTGAAGATTTTCCTCCTTAAAATTTAAAGAGAAGATTCTGGTCGATGGATTATGCATACAATGGTAAAACGCCTCATACTTAACATTTTTCATGAGTTATTCCCAAATTCTCAGTCATCTTTCCATTAAATCCACTCACTCCCCCCTGTTGCATAATCTTATTGGTTATATTTTCTTGACATGTTGTTCTTGGTCTGTGAAACCATGAGTTATGAGCTCTAAATCTATTGAAAACAAATTTTCCTGTGGATTCACCAGTTTGTTGACGATTAAATTCGCAACGAAGTTTTACCCGCAAAGTGTTGCTAAAGTCTATTATTATAAAAGCTAAATAATACTAGTAGGTGGGACCCCATTGTAGATTGGAGATCAAGTCTGGTGCCTATTTGATGTTATGCTACTGTTCGACACTGCTTACATGGTTGATGATATCTTGTTTTATTGGATAATGGATCAGGCACATTATACATGGTTCCTTTGTTGTTCCAAGCTCAAGTTTTATACCGATGTTTTTCATGGTTATTATTGTTGTCTGTTCTTGGATCTATTACTTGGGACACCTGCAAAAGACATATGCTAGTAACCACAAATGAAAGGAAATTAAAAGGAGATTAATCAATATGAACTCAAATACAAAAGGGAGAAACTATCCTATGCTAACATGCTATACTATATGCATTAAAAAGATTGTGGAAAATCCTAGCTAACATATGATAGCCATGCGATTTATTGAGGTTTTATAGAACATAGTTGACATGCATTTCTGTATAGTGGAGATGGTAATTTGTCATGTGGGCGGAGCTCTTGGAAATTAAGGGTTGTTGGTCTCGATGCATGGTCCAAAGGGGATGATTTGTTTGATTAGTAGCTGTCGCGTACTAAGAATTGAATGAGCTTGAGTGTGGAGGTGATGTGAATTTACTGCACATCACCTTTACTCCTTCCATTGGCGACCACCCTAGTTGAGTTATTGTTCAAACATTGTTGTTATGGTTATGCTCTGATTTCTTAGCAGAGAGGAATCGCTCGAGAAACTCACATTTTAAGGCGTTCGATTACAGGTATGTATTTTTTTGTCCCTTGATGAGTCTGCTCTGGTTATGAAATGGATGTTGGCTCAATTGTATTGGTTTGTGCCTTCCTTGAGTATTGCAACTGTGTAAAATTGTGATTGTGAAATGAAACATTGATTGTTTTCTCTGCAATGATGTTGAAGTCTTAGTGTTACTGGTCATCCTGGGTGTTAGCAGCCACAAGGGATCTCTTTTATCCTTGTTGGTTTAGTTGGAGGGTGTTTTTTTGTCTTGGTTGGTTATCTTCATGATTTCGTATTGTTGTATCCAGTCTGTGGGGTTTTATGGGGTTTAATGATTAGAAGCGTTTGTGTCACCACACATTGTACATTTGGGAATTGAGCTATTTTCACCGAAAAGGGTTGCGCAATGAGTTATGTTGTTAATTATCAACCCTGTATTCACCTCAACGTTGTGGTTGTTTGATAGAAGAGACACGAGGGTTATACCCTGCATGTGTTAGGTATCACTACCAGGCCTAGTTAGAGCCTTATTCCTCTGTTATGGCCTCTCATGTCACAAGTTTTCATCACTTTGTCCATGAAGTGAGTTGTGGTGTTCTCTGTGTATGTGTCGTTAGTCTCAGAGGTTTTACGATTGAAAGGAGCCGACTCTAGTGCTGGCCAGGAAGCAAACCCTTAACTCCTCCAGTCTGACGGTTTTATAGAGAAGATTGTCGGGCCTGTCAGGTTTACTATGGGTTATTGTGGATTGAAATGTATTCTCGATTAATTTAAATGTAGGCTCACCCAATTAGTTATGTGACAATCATGTTGATTTTGTTATATAGTCATTGCCCGTGTTATTAAAATTGAAACCCTGCAGTGATAGTTGGACAGTTCAAAATACACAATCGCTCTCTTGTGGTTGATAACCTAGTATTGTCTTTTGAGGAAGTTGCAACCTCGCTTCATGTCAATGCGTGGGTATGCGTGGTTTCGACAGTATGTTAGGTCGGTTGTTGACTTTTACCACAGTCCAAGTATTTCACTTGGCATTGAATTGGTTGATTGGTTGATATATAGGTACTGTCTTTTTACATTTGAAGATCATTTGGATGTTAAACTCAGGATTAGTTACAATTGTTTGATGATAGACCCGAGTAATGCGTTGGTATGTATGGTGTTCCTACACCACGAATGAAAGGTCATTATAACTATGAGTTGGGTCCAAGTGGTTATTGCAACCAGGATGAATATATCAATTCCATCCACTCTATGCATTATAGTTATCTAATTGCATCATTAGCGATGAGATTGAGTTTTACACAACATGGTTGGTTTCATTTTATTTATTTTTATTCGAAGCAATACCTTATTGGATTGATAACTCAACATGATGGGTTGAGTTAATACTGTGTTGTGTGTTTAGAATTATAAAATGGTAATGTTGCACCATGGGTTTTGGGTGATTACCCACTGTGTATGTGATGAAAATATGGGGTTGCGCACTCAGAGGTAATCACAAGAGTTTTCTAGATATGGCTTTGTTTCATTTCGATTATGGTATTATGAGGATGAGTATACTGTTGTTTCCTTGTGTTAGAGGGATAGACCCTCATTTTGAATGTTTAGAATCTTAGGAAATTTGGGCCTGTACAACCACAAAAATGCAACTGCGTTTCATCGAATGGTTGATTATTTCACGAAAGACTGTGAGTTTGAATGATGATTGTTATCATCATGTTTAATTGGAAAGCCATATGAGTATGGACCCTTGTCTTGACCATCCATTATGTATGCAATTTAATTATTTAATGAATTAAAGCACAAAATCAAACATGATTTTTATGTCTACATTTGATGATTGAAATGGTTGGCAGTAGTTGATCAACAAAGTGAAGAAATTGACTGTGTATTCATTTGTTAAACTGCTCAGATGGTAAATGAATAAAAACAAAGTTGTTAAAGATTTGATTAAGCATATTGGACTAGTTAATGAACATAGTTGTTTGGCTATGCACAATGGTTGTTAGTTGGGTCACAATGGTCATTCGGTCGATGTATTTCCTTGTATAGAATGATTATATGGGTTAATTAATTGATTTCATGAACAATATCCATTCTCCTTTCCCCCACCATTATTCCCCTTTCTACTAATTATAACCCCCTCACCTTCCCTTATTCATTTTTCACTCCCTCTTCTAAAATTGATTATAGTCAAAAGATTTTCTTTGTGAAGCAATTGGAAGTGGCAGTGTCTTGGTTGGATTACAGTGATGTTTATTTGATTTTCATTACAATTGATTGTTGTTGTCATTGAGAAGTAACCATGTTCTTTTCCCTCTCATTATATCATGTTTCACTCAATACAAACCCCTCACATATCCCATAACCTTTTTTTCACCCCTTGCTCGTCGAAAAACAAGTTAACAATTGGTATGGATTGGATTGCATGAGTATGATATATTGTTGAGCCAAAATCTATTTAATATTTTTAAAGAGTTGTCATGTATGGTTAATTAAAAGATCATTTTCTAATCAATCACACATGAAGGGATGAGCTCTTCAAATAAAAGGCTAAAAACAGAGGCCTATTATGCCTCTCTCAAAGAGAAGGCTGCTACTGTCCCTTCCACATCTTCATATAATTCCGTTATGTCCATGTCCTCCCACTTGCATTGGGAGGAAAATTGTTCTCATATGATCAAAAACATGAGACCTAAGGATTCCAAACAACCTAAGGCAGGTGCATAAGGACTAAAAGATGATAGCATCATCAAAGGAAAGATGGCCTCACAAACTGGAAAATATGGCTTTTGAGTTTTATTTTATCTATTATTGGTTACAATTGACTTCAAGAATGTTTGGATAGTATGTTTTATTTGTAGACATATGAGTAATGTGTAAATGTGTTGAACCTGAACAAAATAGATCTACCTAAACAATAATACACACATTTGCAAAGAGAATTGGATAAATAAGAAGAAGGAGAGAAAGAATGAAATAATTCTCATTAATCGTTGTGAATAATGAATAATTTACATATGATATACTCTGTATAACTCAATGAGTTTGACTTGAGGTGAACCAAGTCGCCATAGTGGTGGTCTAGAGTGATCTGGACACACACCAATAGTTACGAGAGTGAACTGCCACCTATTCTAGTCTCTTAGGTAGTTGTGGGAGTGGACTGCCACCTAGTTGAGTTAACTAGTCAACTAGTCTTCAGTTAATTGACTGAACAGAGAGTAGTGAGGAGTTAACTCAAGGAATCAAGGCTAATGTGCCACTCTAGTGATGATACCAAGGCAAGTTCGAATTATCATGGTGATGATCCCAATGTTGCATGGTGATGATCCCAATGCAACATCTAAACTCAACTCAACTAGTCAAACTGAAGTGTGAAATGAAAGAGAATATTCTCCAGGTGGAATATTATCTCATAAAATATAGGAGACTGGATAATGACTAATTATGACTAATAAACAAATAAAAACCTTAGGAAAAAGAAATCCTAGGTGTGTGTGAAGTAAATCCAACACCCCCCCTAAACATCACTACGGTGAAAATAAAGATTGGGTCTCGACAACGAGGCCATGTTAGGTACCCAAGTACAAAAGATACACTGAAAATAAAGTGAGGAAAGAGGGAAAACCTCATGGGTAACCCCCCCCCTCAAGGCACAATGTATGTAAAAAAGAAGAACTACAATTTCTAGGCAACTCTGTCCTTCACTCCAAGATTACTTCACAGAGAATGGAATTTCTGCTCAGTGAAGGTCTTGGTGAAGATGTCTGCTGTTTTTTCTACTGAAGGACATAAATGTAAGTTGATGATCCTCTTGGGTACTAAGTCCTAGATGTAGTGCATGTGGATCTCGATGTGCTTCATCCATTGCCTCTGAATTGGATCTCTGTAGAACTTCAAAGTGCTTTGGTTGTCACACCAGATGACGATCGACTGATGAAACTGAATGCCCAACTCAGTGAGAAAATGTTTTAGCCACATAGCCTGAATGGTTATGTTAACTACACCTCTATACTCTACCTCAGTTGAAGATAGAACAATGGAAACTTGCTTCTTGCTCCACCAATAGATAGGCCTGGAACCAAGACTGAGTGAGTAACCAAATGTGTAATTGTGATCAATGCTATTGCTAGGCCAGTCGGAATAAGTAAAACCAATGAAATATAATGTAGAGTCTGCTGCATAATGAATCCCAAAGGCGATGGTGCCCTGTACGTATCGAAGAATACACTTTGTAGCTTTCTAATGTAGCTCATGCGGCTCCTACATGAATCTGGAAACTGTGCCAACTGCATATGAGAGGTCTGGTCTGGAGTGTGTGAGATACAACAAGCTCCCCACTAGATATTTGTACAATGTGCTGTCAACTAGTGGAGTCTCCCCGCCATCCTCAAGTTTGACTCCTGATAGGAAAGGAGTCGGAGCAAACTTGCAGTCTATCATGTGAAATCTCTCAAGGAGATCTTGTGCATACTTGGCTTGAGACAGTTTGATGCTTGATGCATCTTGATTGATCTCAAGTCTAAGGAAGAAGTGTAGCTAACCCATGTCCATCATAAAAAACCTGTCATGAAGAATCCTCTTGACTGTAGCAATCACTGAAGTTGAGCAACCGGTGATCAACAAATCATCGACATACAGAACTAAAATTAGAAGTGAATAAACTGTCCTAAGCATGTATACATTCGGGTCTGATTTACAATGTACAAAGTTCTGTGAAAATAGGTAGGAGTCCATCTTGGCATACCATGCCCTCGGATCCTGCTTGAGGCCATAAAGTGACGTCTTTAGTCGACAAACCAAAGATGAGTCCTACATAAATCCCTGGGGCTGCTCCATGTAGATCTCCTCAAAGAGATCACCATGAAGAAATGCATTCTTCACATCCATCTGATGGACTTCCCATCCCTTGGCTGCCACAATGGCAAGTGCCAATCGTATGGAATTCATCTTCGCTACTGGAGCTAAGGTCTCATCATAGTCAATACCATGAACCTGCTGAAAGCCTTTGGAAACAAGCCTGGATTTGTATCTGCTGATCTATCCATCCGCTGCGCTCTTGGTCTTGTAGACCCATATGCATTTGACAATCTTCCTCCCAGAAGGAAGGGGAACCAGATCCCAAGTCTGGTTCTCGAGGAGGGATTTGTACTCCTCCTGCATGGCGGATTCCCAAAAGGGATTTCCAGCAGCCTCGCCATAAGACTTTGGATCTGAAGACTGAACCAAGAAAATATGCCTAGATGGCAATGGTTCAGTCGCAGTGAGTGCAATAGGAGACTCCTCGAAATCAGATCGAGTCTTCCTGGCATCAACTGGATCACTAACGAGATCCCCTGCATCCTAAAGAGTAGTCTGTGCCCACTTGGGCCTTTTCTCTGGCTGTGCAACTGCATCTAGATTCTATGACTCTGCATCTGACTGTACTGACTCTAAATCTAAATCATCTAAGTCCTCTAAATCAGAACTCTCATCTGAAGAAGAGTTGGCATGTGCATGCTCATCATCTCGGACAGGTGGAAGAGTGAAGGTGTCTGCATGCGACTGCTGAGGTACATGTGAGACACTTTCCTCGAATTGGACACTATTCTCAATGATGAGTCGGTCCGAGAAATGATCAATAAGCCAATATCCCTTCACACCGTTGGGGTATCCAACAAAAATGCACTTAGTTCTCTGTGGATAAAGTGCCTTCCTCTTTTCAGAGGGAATTCAAGCCCATGCACGAGAACCAAAAATGAAAAAGTGGGTCACTTCCGGTTTGAGGCTGCTCCAAGCCTCGTAGGGGGTCTTATCCTTGACATATCTATGGGGAGATATGTTTTGGACGTATGTTTCACAGTTAAGTGCTTTGGCACATAGTCTCTATGGTAGGGACTTTGCATGCAACATGCAAGATGCCATCTCCTTTAGAGATCTTTTTTTCTGCTTAGCTACTCCGTTTTGCTACGGAGTGTAGGGAACTGTATGCTGCAACTAAATCCCTACCTCATGGAAAAGATTATGAATCTCATGATTCACATACTCTCCCCCGTTATAAGTTTGAAGGACTTTGGTCTTCTTTCCGGACTATGTCTCAACCAAAGCTTTGAAATATTTGAGGTGTTGAAAGACCTCATATTTTTTCCTGAGAAAGTAGATCCAAGTAAAACGTGAGAAATCATCAACAAAAATGAGAATAAACCTCCCTTTTCTGATGGATGGATATGGAAAAGGACCCATAAGGTCTCTGTGGATCAGATCTAAAGGTGCGTAAGCTCGCTGAGACTTTCCTTTGTCGAATTTCTCTTGAGGGTGTTTCTTGAGAACACATCCCTCACATACTCCCTTGGAGAAATGGATGTCTGGTAGACCATCAACTAATCTATTCTTGCTAAGTTGTTGCATGTATCTGAAATTCAAATGTCCAAATATTTCGTGCCATATCCTACTACTTTCATCAGCATGAGTAAGCAATAAAGTAGAATCAGGTTCAATGAATTCAGAAAATGTATACAATCTAGACTGATGATTTACCTCATCGGTAGCAACCTTGGAGTTGGTTTGCATGTCGTAGATGTCCACGACATTTGGTGTGAATACGAATTTCTTTCCGGTGCCATAATTCGTCATCTGATACACATATAGAAGATTGACAGAAAGCTTGGGAACATGCAACACATTCTCGAAACTTCCGTTGGTGAGTTCAATCCTTCCTTTGTTGGTAACTTCGACAGAAGATTTGTCCCCCATCAGAATAGGAGGACCTTTGCATGCATCCAATGAAGAATAGACTGCTTCTGAGGCAACCATGTGATGTGATGCTCTTGAATCTACGATCCAAGTATCAGGACAGGAGTTGATGGCAATCAAGGCATGGCTAGAATTGTCTTTCTTGGAATTTAGATCTTCTGGCTTCTTCTTCTTTGCACCCTCGGGGATGCGATTTCCAAGGTTGTTTTTGTTGGATCATGTTTTCATTGATGCCAATGGTTTGATTGATTGATTTCAAGTGATTGATTGATGTCAAAGGATTGAATGATTGATGATTGATGTAATATAATATGTATTTTCCTTGATGAGAATGCATAGATGAAGATGGATCAATGAGTTGTCATTGATATGATGAAGATGGATCAATGAGTTGTCATTGATACATGATGCACATGGATCGTTGTGGTTTCATTGGTATATGATGCATTTTTGGAAAAATGTATAGATGACTCATTATTGTCTTATCATGATTGATAAGGTGCACAAATGGATGAACTCCAAAGTGGTCCCCTTATGGTGAAAGCCCTCACGGGAAGATGCTTTGCAGATTGATTTATCCTATAAGAATGGTTGGAGGACCCTTGCTCTCATTATTTTCTTATCATGATTGATAAGGTGCACAAATGGATGAACTCCAAAGTGGTCCCCTTATGGTGAAATCCCTCACGGGAAGACTCTTTGCGAATTGAGTTATCCTAGAATAATGGTTGGAGGACCCATGCTTGTATGTGGATTAATGAGATGAAGATCAAGGAAATTGTTGTTGAAACTATCCTAGATGGATAGTTCTTGTCATTCCATTTCCGGTGGTATGTGGAATGTCACATAAATCCTCATGGTTTGAGAGTTATGACCTTACGAAGATGAAGGACCCCCACATGAAGGCTTGAAGCCCCCAAGGTCAAATAAGTCAAAGTGACCTAAAGAATAAATCATTATTTAAATGATAAAGTAAAGTGAAAAAGTCAAGGTGGATTATTTAAATAATAAAGAGAAGTGAAAAAATCAAGAAATGATAAAGTAAGGTGACAAAATCAAGAAGGAATATTTATGTAAAGTGGTTAACCCTAAAAATAAGGAAAATAGGTTAAGTGACCTAGAAATGGGTTAAGTGACCTAAAAGAAGAAATCATTATTTAAATGA
>ML793211.1:480012-521633 GCA_009831015.1 Picea engelmannii | reverse complement strand
CCGTTCTTATTATGAAAAAACTATTAATGGCACCAAAGATTCCACATAGAGGCTAAAGATTTTTACATATGTCTTGTGTTGTTTTTTGACAACTTCATCATGAAGCTTAATCCACCCAAACACCATAGTCTATAAATAGGATATATGTGGTGGTTTGAGGCCTTGTTAATGGCCAATGAGCCAAAGAAAATATGTTTAGGACCCAAGGCCCTTTTTTTCCTCTCTAGTCATGGTACACACCTTGAGACCTATTCTTATTATGAAAATGTACCAATGGTTCCAAATGCAACTATATTGAAACTATATTCTCAAATATTGGTGAGTGGTCAAATGCAACTATATGCAACTATATTGCAACTTATGCAACTATATGCAACTTATGCAACTATATTGCAACTTATGCAACTATATTGCAACAATTTCGTATGCAACTATATGCAACTATGCAACATGCCTTATGTTCTTTCCCTAAAAACCTATATGCAACTATATGCAAATAGGACCTAAAACCCTTATGTTCTTTCCCTGACCACGAACAAGACCTAAGTTCCATACATGGTGTGAAAAAATTGTGAATGACACCCATATCCCACCCAAGCACCATAGTCTATTAAATAGGATAAATGTGGTGGTTTGAGGCCTTGTTAATGTCCAATGTAAGAGTGACAGTGGTCAATGAGTGACCAATCACTTCCGTTTTGTATCTAAGACACCATATGGTTATTTTTTATTTTAGGAAACTTGCTACCATTTTGTATATTTGGCATGAGGTTCCATTTTGTAAAAAATGTGCAATTGAAATTATGTTGAATACACACACACACACACACACACACATTTCATGGAATGTTTTTTTATGAATCTCATTGTTCTACATTTTATGTGTATGAATGTATACAAATTTATTCAATTTGATTAACTAGCTCTTAAAGTGTTAAGGGAGTCTATCTAAGTAAGAATAATTCAATTTTTCTAAAGTGATTATAAATACTTCTGTTACACATTAACAAATATCTTATGGTGGAAATGTTTGATAAGTGTTAAATGCATATGCAATTAATGGTTCTCATTACCTAAATTAGACAAAAGACTGAAGTCTCATTCTAGTTAAGACTCAATGAACCAATAATAAGAATCATGTAGCCTAACATAATCACAATAGAAATAATAGAGTTGAAACCTCACATTAATCTATCTAAAATGAAGCATGGTTCATTATAATGGAAATCTAATTCAGATATCAGGTGCTAAGATCTGGATGGATTGAATGCCGAGAGAGGAGGATCTTAGACGTGCCAATATTTCATGAAAATAAGCATGGAAAAAACATGTAATTGCCAAGGATGTAACATCTTGTGATTGCCAAGGA
The DNA here is from genome assembly GCA_009831015.1 of Picea engelmannii. NCBI lineage: Eukaryota > Viridiplantae > Streptophyta > Pinopsida > Pinales > Pinaceae > Picea > Picea engelmannii. Next base: position 520,264 of record ML793211.1, on the reverse strand, counting down.
TGTAGCATCCACATTTCCTCAATGAGAAGAAGAAGCAATCAACAAGGCTCAACAATTCGACCTCATATATATGGCCAATCAGGTTACTTGTACATAGTATTTCTTGATGCACCCAGACCACTACCATTTGGCCAAGACAAACCTGGGGTTTCTCACGCTGTGGATGGGTTGATTGTTTCTATGACACACCTCAACAATTACAGCCACCCATCACCTACTTATGGTGCAAATCAGTGTCCTCAACCATATGGAGGGACGTCTTATTATCCTTCTCCCACTTACCACCAGTCATATCTTGTTGTTCCCCCTTCATCTTTGGGGGGACCCCCACCCATACCCCTGATGCATATGGTCTCTCAATCAAGTATGGGTCCACCCCCAACCCCCATATATAACCCCAATAGTAGTGGAAGTACTTATACTTCCTATACGCCATATGGATAATCTCCACATAATAATCCATATTTTTCATTTCCTAGTCCTCCCCAACCAACTTCTCCTCCACCAGGACAACCATATGTTGGCGTTAACTTTGTCCATACCACTCCCATTCAACAGGTTCATGCTTTTGAACAGTTGAATACAGAAAATCCATCCCATTGCTCGAATAATTCCAAAACGAAAGGAAAAAATCGAAACGATGACAACCCGGGAACAGGAGGAAATAACCCCCAACAAAACCATCCCACTGGGGGCAATCAGAATCAAGGAACCAGAACCCCCAAGGGGGAAACAATAAAAATCTACCATGACAAGGGAAGAACAACAATCTCATAACTAACTTCGTTTGTGCCTTATGTGGTGAGTATGGACATTATACTCACCAATGCCCCCAAATTTCCGATTACAAACAAATGAAAGAATCCATGAACACACAACACCCTCTGGCACCACCTACCCCTCAGTCGAACCCACAACATTATTTGCAACCACCACCTCTGATTGTTTTGAAAAACCTCATTCCACGCCAAGTTGTGATGAATACCCAACAAGAGATAAACTCTACCCCACCACAAATTGGGGCAATATCTAAACCCAGGTCCCAATCCACCCGAAAATCTAGTCCATCGTACTATCCTCCATATCAACAAAGAAGTGATTCTTCTACAAACATGCAACCCTCAATACAACATGCCTTCTGACTCTACCCCAACCTCCTCAGAAACAAATCCAACTACAACAGGACAACCATTGATAATCCCACGTCATGACATTGAACTAAATCCCCATATACCTCGCATACCTTTACAACATAATGTACATGCTAGGGTAGCCCATAATTACATTATGGTTGATGACTTAGCATAGTCTCCTGCAACCATGTATGTGTTGGAGGTCTTCCAAACCTGTCCATAATAGCACAAATTCTTGCTTTCCACCTTGGTGGAAATTGACCCAGCTGATACCCAAATAATCGCCTTTTATTTAGATAGCGGAGAACCATGCCCACCTCGCTCTGGTATCCTTTCAGATACCATTTCAGAATCAGAACATCACAGTTCATCGATGCATCATCGATGAAGGTGCATCCACATGCATCATGTTCAAAGTAGTATGGAAAAACTAAACTCACCTGAGCTAGTACCATCCGCCATCACCCTGAGAGCTTATGATGGTCGACCATCATCCCTTGAAGGGCTCTTCCAAAATTTTCCCATAGAACTTTGGGGAAAAACCATTTTGATTGGCATTGAAGTTATTGATGCCCCACTTGATTACAATATCTTGTTTGGATGTAGCTACATGTATGCTATGAAGGAGGTATCCTCTTCTATGTTTTGTATGATGATGTTCCCCCATAATGGGAAAATCATCACCATCGACCAACTTACACATTACGAGCCTAATCATTCCACCAACATTGATAACATCCTTTCTCTTGTCTGCACTAGCTCAGATTCTTTTCCAGTCATCGACACTGGCCCTGGAATATTAAAATACCCCTCCTTGTTAGGAACTTATCATGGAGCACCACCTATCCTAAACTCATCTAGTTCATTACAAGTATGTGTAGTTTCCTCAAACAAAACATATATTAGAGACAATACTCCTCTCACTAGGTCCCTTGCCCACTTTGAAGTTCCATCATTCGTCGAACTACTACCTTAGGAATTCCCTGAAAACACCACCGCACCACTTATCTCGGATTCCTCCCCCTCTCCAAGGGAAAATACCAATTTGGGAGACAATCCCCCAAGCCATTACCCCAATCCCCTTTTTCTACCTGACACCTAGAGTCCCAGCATTCCAGGTAGTTTCTACGCTCGACCTTCCCAACATGGTTATTTCCATCCCTGTATGGTATCTCCATCCATCCTCTATGGTTCCTACACCATCTCTCCCTCCTCAGACAGAGGTATTACCGATGAAAATCCCAGTACAAGCTCCTACCACATCACCCCCATCCCCAACTGGCGGCAACACCACCACTACCAGGGGCAGACGAAGAAAAAATGAGCCCATAGCTCCACTCCCTCCCCGAGCTCAACCTCCTTATGCACTATGAGAAAGAGAAGGACACCCCACTAACAGATGTCCTACTCTTCCCGAGTTACAAAATCTTATCCAGCTACCTAAAGCACCCCCATTGCTTACCACTCCACCAAGTACATCCACTGCTACTACGAAGAGCTCAACCACACACAAGAAAGGGTTACGAACCAATTTCGCTTGTGCCATATGCTCAGAATATGGCCATTACACTCATCATTTCCCAGCTCTACCTCAATTCTGCTAAACATTAGTCGCAATGCACCACACATCTCTTCCTGATCCCTCTCAGGAACTCCCTATCGATGCTCACATTACTAACATTCGTCATATTTCTCTGTTAGTCCCTGAGAGAATGAGATGTCCTTGTGCTCTGTGTGACTCACTTGCTCATTTCACGTACCAGTGTCCTTTGATTTTTGAATACTGAGGTCATCACTCAACCCCTATCCAACCTCATCTGATCACCCCACCAGTCATGATATAGCATAATCACCTCGCAACACTCTCTCCAAATCACTAATATTGTCGGTGCAAATGAGGTGGCATTGTGGGCCCACCATCCATATATAGGCCCCTTTTTCCAACTTCCACATTCTAGTACAAGAGCCCAGAGCCTTTGTTTTTCGAACCATTCTCATCCAAGAGATCTTGATCCAACCATCTACACATTCATATTCCTCGGGTTATCATCTGCACTTCTCCCTGGAAGAGCATTTTTTTCATGCCACATTTAGGTACGCATGCTCACTTTTAGTTTTATCAAATAGTTGTTATATGTTCTTTATCATCATATATTGTTCACGTCGGGTATTTGGATTTTTATGTATGCAGGTACTTGTTAAGAAATATTACAACCCCTTCAGGTATATGTTCGACACTGGCATGCAATCACTCCCTCTGTAAACAATTGCATATCCCAGTCACACCCTCTGACATTTTCGTTTAGGGTCCCTACATCCGGATCTGCAATACCTTTACCTCTGCCACATTTTGGTACTGTCAATCGATAGCACTCTCCCCCACATGATTTGTCCCATTCACAGTTCCCCTTGGAAACTTGACACACATGTTGTTTTCACCCTCTAAGATTGGTAGTCCCGATAGTTATTTCACTTCCGAGAATGAACCCCATACTCCTTATTATCATATTGCTAACCTTCCTAATGGACTCTTAGATCATATCATCCTACACTCAGTTATGTTGACTGCACCCCCACAATTACATTATCCCTCTATCTCATCCACCATCAATTTTCCCATATGCATATTGTCCTCCATCCATTTACCTCATACAAAAACCCACCCATGGGGCCCCCACCCTCCATCGATTCTCTTTCACAAAATTGTGCCCTAAATAGGCCAAGCCATCTTTCATCGAGGCACTGATTTCTGTATCTATATACTCAACCCCAATTATTCTTTATTCATTTGGTAATTGTATAAATCCCTTGTTTCTAGCATATACATAGCTTTTTTAGTCGTCATCCTTGATGGCCTTCTTTTACTTGGTAGAGCAACCCATGTTGCCCTTGATTGGGGAATCCACCCTTCTTCATATATCCATATTTGAAAAACCTAGAGTATCCCAAATCCATGTAACCATGATCTCTAATTTTTCCCACTTTTTCAACGTCCAGCACAGTTTAACCCCATGTCTAGTTCCCCCCCTTACACTAGATCTAGTTTTATGGTTGTTGCCAATCATCCTTCAAAACCCCAACCAAGGTCAGTCCATAGTCCAATAGTGTCTTGACTTCATCCATGTTACCCATCAGTACCTGATATCACCTATTACTCAGTGGAATTCAATAATCTCTTTTGCTTCTTGACATCGTGTCTCCCTTCTGGTCGACATCAACACAGTTTCCAGAAGGGCGGCAGTAGCTTGACTCTCATTAAATTTTCAAAGAGTCTTGGACGGAATAGAGAGATTCATCATTGCCTTCTGATTTTGTTGACCTCCATAAAATTCGACTTTAACAAACTCTCATGTTAAGGTGGGTCTTACTATGCGACTATTGCAGTTTTCCATACTAGTCAAAGACCTTCGAATTTGATAGGCCATCAATGCCTATGATTCATCGACACTTCTTACTGTCGTCCATTACTCAATTCAGAGCTAGTTCACCATTCAGAACCTTCATATTTCATTATCAACTGCCCCATACGTCATCATACACCTTCAGTTACAGCCCCACATTTTGGTTTCATGACACGAGCATGGGGCATGCCTGCCTCATTTGTATACAAATTTTATTTTCTTCCTATAGAAAGGTTGGGTTCCCACAGTTTTCCCTCTCCCTCCAACAGATCACTCTTTTAGTTCCTCTCTTCACTCTTCCTCATAATCGCACCATCATCCAAAGAAACATTGATGTATTTTGGATATACGTATGCTCCTAACCTCACACATCAAGGGGAATTTGTTATCACCAAAAAATTGTCCGCAACATTACAAACAACGGTTGAAGAAAGACATCAGTTCCAAAAAAAATTAGTACACCTGCGGCATCAAATTCAACAAAAATGGAATAAAACTATATACTTGGTTCATTAATCAATGTGCGCAAATTCACCAAAGGAAGCAGGCGCACCGTGCATGGAATGCGCGGGCTAACACGGCCCTAATTGTGCACTGTGCACAGAATGCATAGGATGCATGACTGTCTATAAGAAAACCCACACACTTCTCATGAACGATGCATTTATGAATCTTGTTGACCTCTCAACTACTTCCATTCCCACCTCCAACACGATTTGACAATCAGATATGAGAAAAATCTATCTTGGAGGCTGGGCAAGGGATAGGAAGTACCCTAAAAGGCCCAATGTTCACATTATGAACCAGTTATATATTTCCATGAATGGACACTATAAATATGTGCCATGGGTGTGCTAGAAATAAATGAATTTCAATATATTGTTATGCTTCAAGAATTATTCTTGGAGAATCCCCATTTCTCTTTGAATCATTCAAGTACTATATCAAGAGACATTCCACTCACCTCTTGAGAGGATTGGCATTGTATTTCTTCACCATTGTTACTTTCCATTGTATGGAGAGAAGAGCTCTTTATTAGGGAACTCAAGAGCCATCCCAAGGAGGAAGATGGGATTCATAAGTCCCTGTCTTTATCTACGATCCTAGCCTATCAATACATTGATCCATTGGTAGCTGTATGATTGTCATTTTCATTTTTCATGGTTCTAGTTCTTGCAATTTTTTCTAAAATTTGTTTCCTTTTATTTTTATTTTCTTGTCTCATGTGTTTTTGGTTATCTAATCAACTCACAACTCTTTGTCTTGTTTAGCTGACTTAACTAGGCAAGTAAGTATTGTGTTTTTTCCCACCCATGTGACAAAACCAACACAACAATGGGCATGAGCCCACAGTCATATGGTGAAGAGTCTAAAGGAGGCACCCTCCTTCCATAGGGTTTGAACTTGAAATTCCCGCGAGGGTAAATTCAAGAGGTCGCCAAGACTTAAGAATTTCAATAAATCCTACCCCAACCCTCTTGTAGGCTTACATCCCATGACTCTTTAACTACTAGACTGAGGCAAGCAGATGACCATTCAAAAGCATGAGTTCACATGGAGATAATACATATGTCTACCTGATTCATTCAATACATAACTCATTCATAGATAGATAAACATATGTGCATTCTGTTAAATTTTTAAAATAAATAAAGTACCAAGGCAAGTGTTTCTCTTCCCTAGACACCTAAGGGGGAGAAAATGCCTAATGTGGGTCCTAGTCATTTAATTTGTGAGATGCAAATTAAAAGGTGACTTTATGACTAAAGTGAGGGTGAGTGAAGAGACATCTAATCTCAGCCATTCATCTAATCCAATCTCCATCGTTGGATTAAGAAACCCCTCACCATCCCTCATGAGGTCAATTAGGGCAAGGGGGCGCACCCATTCTTGGGTTGTTCATGCATTCTTGTTGAGAGAGCAAGAGAGAGCAAGAGAGAGGTCGAGCTTGAGAAGAGAGACAACATTTGAAAAAGGAGAGCATGCATCCCAAGGAAAACAGTAGGCACGAATTTCAATGCAGTAGACAGCAAGGAAGAACAAATCGTACGATACGGATTTCTAGAAGTTGTACAACATTAAATGTGCACATAAATCAAGGTGTACAGTAGCTACATTTTCTGAGAGTAATAACATGCATTCCAAGGTTGTCGTACAACATTAATTGGCACAAAAATCGAGGAAGGAGATGGGAAAAATTTTATGGGCATAGAAAATCCGTACAGTCCGTATGGACATGCACAAAATTCAAGGGGTCGTACTGTCATAAATTATGGGTGTGTTTTTCAAGGTATTGGCACATTTTTCAAGGCATTTGTACTGTTGGGTTTTTCGTACAGTCTTGGAAAAATTTTCGGCACAAATTTTGAGGACATTCCGTACAACATTTACTGCTGGGGCAGCCGTACAGTGTACAGATTTCTGGTTCAGAAATCGAGGAACAAAGCTACATGAAGTCTAGATAAGTTTGTGTAAATTTTTGAAGATGAATATGCTGTAAAAGAATTTCTCAAAAGCCCATAAATAATAAAAATCCCTCTCTCACTGGTTTTCCCCTTGTGGGTTTTTTCCAGGGTCGATGTTAGACAAAAAATTCTTGTGTCTATAATTTTCTGAGTTTTGCATACTACTGATATTTTATTTCTGCACTTAAAATGATGTTCAGAATCCTCATGTTTCAGTTATGAAGTTTATTTTCTACTAAGTTCTTATATGCTAATATAAAACTGGGTTTGGGCATTTAACATTGGCTGAAAAATCAACGAGACTAAAACTGGGTTGGGGTCTGAAATTTTAACATGGTATCAGAGCTGAGTTGAAGGGAAGTAGAGATTTCAGCAGATAGAAAGTTGGGACAGCAATCACTTCACAGGGCAGAATTTTGAATTTGTAATTTTCAGTAGAAAAAGGGTCATGGCTATTTATTTGAGAGTTGAGGACAGACTTGATGGGGCAGCAAATTTTGGTGCCTAGAAGAGGAGGATGATCTTTCTTTTGCAAGAAAAAGAGTTGTGGGACATTATGGAGAATACCACTACTCATCATGTTGTGGTACCTATTGATTCTACTCTTCTTGCAGCCTATACCAAGAAGAGTATCAAGGCTAAGAGATTTATTCTTGACGCCATCAAGGATCATTTGATTCCTCACTTGACGGGGAAGACTCATGCCTATGAGATGTGGGAGTCTTTGACTAAACTGTACCAGAGTACAAATGAGAACCGAAAAATGGTTTTGAGGGAAAAACTAAACAACATAAAAATGACCAAGGCTGAAAATGTGGTCACATACCTTACTAGATTGACACAGGTGAGGGATGAGCTTGGAGCTATGGGGGAAGCCATAGTTGATAGTGATCTTGTGAGAACATCATTGAATGGAGTTTCCAAACAATGGGTTGTTTTTGTGAAGGGCATTGTTTCTAGGGAGAAGCTTCCCGGTTGGAAACGTCTTTGGGATGACTTTGTTCAGGAGGAGACCCGAAGAGGTTATGTACATGGCAGTTCATCTACATGTCATGAGGAGGAGAATGTGGCTCTTGCTACCACTAGCAAGAAGAAGTTCAAAAAGGGTCCAAAGGGACGACAGAAGCCCAAGGGTGAAGGGAAGAAATACATGAGCAAAGTCAAGTTCTTTTCTTGCCATATGTTTGGGCACTATGCAGGACAGTGTCCAAACAAGAAGAAGAAACAAACAACAGCTTCAGCAGAGGTGGAAGATTTTTCCACCAAGTTTGACAAGGAATTTTCCTTGATTGCTTGTCTATCCTCAAGGACCACTACTACAAATGCTTGGTATATTGATAGTGGTGCCTCTCGCCATATGACATCAGTTCGTGAGCACCTGACAGATCTGACACAGTGTGGAGATGCAGAGGTAGTGCTTAGAGATGACCAGGAGGTCAAGGTGGTTGGTTGTGGGACCGTATCATTTCAGAGGGAGTCTTTGCCTCCCATGACTTTGACAGAGGTTCTTTATGTTCTAGTCTTGAAGAAGAACTTAGTCTCAGTTTCTTCTCTTGAGGAGAAGGGCTATGAGATCTTGTTCCGTGATGGGCAGGTGCTCCTTTTCCCTAGAGGGTCTAGCATCACTTTGGCCAAAGTGATTGGTACTATACATGAGAGGTTGTACAAGTTCTTGTTCCAGCCAGTGAGAGCATTGATTCATTCTACCAGCAACAGCAGTGACCTATGTGAAATATGACACAGGAGGATGGCACATTTTCACCACGGGGCTTTGAGAGTTCTGAGGGAGATGGTGATGGGAGTTCTAGATTTTAGTTCAGAGCACCATGAGTTTGCAAGGGGTGTGCTTTGGGAAAGTACACCAAGACTTCTTTTTCGAGAAGTGACAGTAGAGAAGCAGGGATACTTGATCTTATACATTCAGATGTATCTGGCCCGATGTCTTCGACATCATTGACTGGTTCCCTATACTATGTTGTATTCATTGATGACTTCTCTCGGAAGTCTTGTATTTTCTTCATGAAGACCAAAGGACAGGTCTTCAGTCGATTCCAAGAGTTCAAATCTCTTGTGGAGAACCAAATAGGGAAGAAAATCAGAGTCATGAGATCGGACAATGGGGGTGAGTATACCTCCAAGGAGTTCATGGACTTTTGTGCAGGAGAGGGCATCAGGAGGGAGTTGACTATTCCTTACAACCCGCAACAGAATGGGGTTGCTGAGATGAAGAACAGGGCTATTGTTGGGGCTGGGAGAGCCATGCTACATGATCATGGGCCGCCACTATTTCTATGGGATGAGGCATGCTACACTATATTCTATCTGCAGAACAAGAGTCCTCACAAGGTTGTGGGGAGCATGAATCCTGAGGAGGCTTTCTCTGGGAAGAATCTTGAGGTGGGGCACTTTCAGATTTTTGGGTGCATCACTTATTCATATGTCCCTTCTGAGAAGAGGACAAAGCTAGAGCCCATGGCAGAGAGAGGGATCTTTTTTGGGTACAGTGAGACTTCAAAGGCTTTCCGTATTTACCTTCCTTCCTTGAGGAAGACTGTCTTGAGGAGGGATGTCAGATTTGAGGAGGATGGATCCTTTAGGAAGTCTAGAGGGATAGATAAAGGTGAACAGTCTTCATCTCAGATTTAGGTGAGCTCGCAGCAGACTACAGTGATAAAGAGTTTGGGGCCACCAGCTTTGGTGATGACAGGTTCATAGGTGACAGGGCCACAGAGTTTAGGTTCACAGGCTACTAGTCCACAGGTTTTAGGATCAGGCACTTCAGAGTCTACATCAGGATCACTATCTTCAGTAGATGGGGTTGAGTATGGAGAGTCCCCTCCATAGGACACTACTTTAGAGAGGAGGAAGCCCAAGTGGCTTCAGGACACTTTGAGGGAGGCACAGGGTTTAGTGGGGAATCCCAGACAAGCAGCGAGGGAGAGTAAACCTCCCGAGAGGTTTTGCAGCTACATCACGATGGTGAGAAGTATTTGGGAGTCTGAGCCTTCCACTTTTGAGGAGGCCTCTAGTACACAGGTATGGAGAGATTCCATGATGGAAGAGTACAATTCCATCATGAATAACGATGTTTGGGAAGTTTTTCCTAGACCTGAGGGGAAGTCAATGGTGACTTCCAGGTGGCTCTACAAGCTAAAGCATGTTACGGATGGCAGCATTGAGAAGTACAAAGCTCACTTTGTGGCTCGGGGGTTTTCACAGGTTGAGGGAGTCGACTATGATGAGACCTTTGTGCTAGTTACTAGATACACTTCGATCAGGGCAGTGATCTCCATTGCAGTAAAGATGGGTTGGAAGATCCACCAGATGGATGTGAAGACCGCATTTCTGAATGGTCTTATTGAAGAGGAGGTGTATATTGAGCAGCCATTGAGCTTTGAGGTGCATGGGAGAGAGTCTCATGTGTGTAGACTTAAGAAGGCATTGTATGGGATGAAACAAGCTCCCAAAGCTTGGTATTCAAGGATAGATGCCTATTTGCAGCAGTTGGGTTTTGAGAAGAGTGAGGCGGATCCCAACCTATACTTCATTGTGGTTGGAGAGGACCCTCTCATTCTTCTGCTATATGTGGATGACCTTTTCATTATAGGGGCAGAGAGACTCATCAGCAGTTGTAAGGAGAGCCTTGCTTCAGAGTTCGAGATGACAGACATTGGACTGATGCATTACTTTTTGGGATTGGAGGTTTGGTAGGAGCCTAAACACATCTTACTAGGACAGGGGAAGTATGTATGTGACATTCTGAGCAGATTTCAGATGGGAGATAGCAGGCCCATGACCACTCCCATGATTACCAACTGGAAGAAGCTTCATGCTTCTGAGTCACGGTTGGTGGATTCCACTTTGTATCATCAGTTGATCGAGTCATTGATGTATTTGGTCAATACCAGGCCAGATATTTGTTTTGTTGTCAACACTCTCAGCCATTTCATGGTGGAGCCTAGGAGAGTGCACTGTGTGGCAGCAAAACATGTGCTCAGGTATCTTTGTGGTACCATAGATTATGGTTTGGACTATCAGAGAGGAGATGGAGTTCGTTTGGTTGGTTATACAGACTCGGATTGGGCAGGATGTGTCAGTGACAGGAAAAACACTTCAGGGTGTTGTTTTGGATTGGATCAGTAGTTGTGTCTTGGTTCAGTCAGAAACAAAAGTCAGTGGCTTTGAGTTCTACATAGGATGAGTATATGGCGGCCAGTCAGGCCAGTTGTGAGGCCCTTTGGCTTCGCAAGATGCTGGTGGGATTGTTCGGTGTGCAGTTGAGGCCTACTGTGATTTACTGTGATAATCAGAGTTGCATTAAACCCTTGGAGAATCCAGTTTTTCATTATCGGTCTAAGCATATCAAGATTTGGTATCACTTCATCTGTGATTATGTTCAGAGAGGAGTTGTGGAGCTACAGTAAATATCTACAGAGGAGCAGGTTGCAGACATACTCACCAAGGCATTGGGCAAAGGCAAGTTTGTATTTTTCAGGGACAAGCTTGGAGTGGTGAGTAACACTTTCCTCGGTATGAGGGAGTGTTAAATTTTTAAATTAAATAAAGTACCAAGGCAAGTGTTTCTCTTCCCTAGGCGCCTAAGGGGGAGAAAGTGCCTAATGTGGGTCCTACTCATTTAATTTGTGAGATGAAAATTAAAAGGTGACTTTATGACTAAAGTGAGGGTGAGTGAAGAGACATCTAATCTCAGCCACTCATCTAATCCAATCTCCACCGTTGGATTAAGAAACCCCTCACCTTCCCTCATGAGGTCGATTAGGGCAAGGGGGCACACCCATTCTTGGGTTGTTCATGCATTCTTGTTGAGAGAGCAAGAGAGAGCAAGAGAGAGTTCAAGCTTGAGAAGAGAGACAACAATTGCAAAAGGAGAGCATGCATCCCAGGGAAAATAGTAGGCACAGATTTTGAGGCAGCAAATAGAAAGGAAGAACAGGTCGTATGGTACATATTTCTAGAAGCCGTACAGCATTAAATGTGCATAGAAATCGAGGTGGACAGCAGTTGCATTTTCTGAGAGTATTGGCATTCATTCTAAGGCTGTCATACAACATTAATTGGCACAGAAATAGAGGAAGGAGATGGGCACGATTTTTGGGGCATAGAAAATCCATATAGTCTGTACGGATATGCACAGAATTCAAGGGGTCGTACTGTCATAAATTCTGGGTGTGTTTTTCAAGGTATTGGCACATTTTTCAAGGCATTTGTACTGCTAGGTTTTCCGTACAGTCTTGGCAGAATTTTGGGCACAAATTTCGAGGATAGTACGTACAACATTTATTGTTGGGATAGTCGTACCATGTATGGATTTTTGGTTCAGAAATTGAGGATCAAAGCTACAGGAAGTCTAGATAAGTTTGTGTAAATTTCTGAAGATGAATATGATGCAAAAGTATTTCTCAGAAGACCATAAATAATAAAAATCCCTCTCTCACTGGTTTTCCCCTTGTGGGTTTTTTCCAGGGTCGATGTTAGACCAAAAATTCTTGTGTCTATAATTTTCTAAGTTTTGCATACTGCTGATATTTTATTTCTGCACTTAAAATGATGTTCAGAATCCTCATGTTTCAGTTCTGAAGTTTATTTTCTGCTAAGTTCTTATATGTTGATATAAAACTGGGTTTGGGCAATTAACATTGGCTGAAAAATCAGCGAGACTGAAACTAGGTTGGGGTCTGAAATTTTAACACATTCAATCACCATTTATATTTCAACACACAGAGTATGAAGATACTTATCAAAAAACCAGAGTTCGTGAAGTGAATGCTGAAAGGGGTGCATGTTTCCACCCAACCATAGGCACAATCACTCCTAACGGATTTACCATTGGCCACCCCCAAGCTAGACCATGATGTTCTGAGAGAGACTCTTTATTCTTACTCAGTGATATTCGGGGACAAAGGTTAATCTCCCCCTCCCATGAGATCTTGGTAGCTAGTTTTCTCTGTACCAAGCAAGTAGGTCTGCATGAGTACTTCCATAGTTACTCATTAGCCTCAATTATCATCTTGTAATGAAAACTCTTCCAGCCACTTATTGCGCCTAGAAAAACCTTGTTTCTCAGTTCTTCCTCGAATCAGAGAGTTGTAACTGCCCTTTTTCTCTTCTAGAGACTGATCTTTTGACTCTTCTCTCTTCATAGATCTTCTTTCTTTCTCTCCTATCTCTACCCCTGAATTACCTCTTTCTTTCCTTCCTTAGCAAGGTTGCATGGGTCCAAATCCCCATCTCATGGTCAGGTCTAGAAGTCTTGAACATGGGTACTCTGCCCCATATCCTAATTAACTCTTGAGGAGGACTCTCCCAGCTACCACTCTGACTGGTGTTACACATTATTGTCATCATCCCTATGACAGTTAATGATGTAAACCTATTTGTTTCCTTCAGAGGGGTCAGTGGCATGAGTTCCTAAAGAAAGAAGAGAGAAGAACTTTTCCTGAGAAAAAAAGTTGCATTCTCCTTTGTAAAAAACCCTATTAAAGAGGATGTTCGTAGGTTGCTATATAGGCAGGGTGCGAGAATGTCTGATTCTCGCAAGCTACACCATAGCTGGGTTGTGAGAGGTTCACAGGTTTCACTATAAGCAAGGTGTGAGAATGCTTACACGTGGGAAAAACTAGTGTTTTCTCGAATCTTCTAGAAGGAGAAACTTCCATGGTGAGGTGGCATATGAATGGTTTGGATCTTACTCGCTTTCATGATTTAGTGGGATCATCATAACATCCTCACCTTATCCTCTTCAGCTTATAAAAGGAGAGGAGCTCTCATGGAGAAGGGATAAGTTGGATTTGGCTTGGAATTATTAGATTGGTTGGAGTGTCTTTGAGTTTTTCCTTTGTCAAGATAGATTGTGAATATTATCAGATCTATGCTTTTAGAATTCTTGGAGTGGAAGTGTGTGGGGAATGAAGGACAGTTGGAAGGGACCTTATGACATAAAGGCCATGGTTGTAATCTCTCTTTCACATTTAATATTATACCGTAATATGATTCTTTCCTATAAAGCTTGTTGTTTTTTATTGTATGATTCCTTGATCACATACATAGGTTTATATTGAGTTCATGCTATTACTATCACTTTGGTTGGTTGCGTTATTTTGCAGGTTCATATTTGTATGAGTGTTGGAACAGAGCTTGGATGGGGATGGAGAGAGGAAGTGACATTTAAACGATATGTTACCTATATCTATTTAGTTAGTAAATTCAATATCTAAAACTTAAGGAAAGCGTCATGTTCTGGTGTGTTTTGTTCTAGATCTAGGTGGATCTAGGGAGATCAGTTAGTGTCTTCACCTACCGATTTATCCAATAACAAAATTGGAAACCATACTGGGGAATGGATTGTTTCCTAGTTATTCTAGTTTCCCTTGCTTCGATTGCTTAATTTATGCTCTCTGAGTCTGTGGGAGATCCATCCAGACTCTCTGGATCTGAAAGTTCACTCAAAAATTTTGTCCTTTTTCCATTTTTTTCTTGATTAAAAACCTTCTTGCACTGTACCTCTCTGTGGCCTGCGAGAATCATTGATGTTCACACCCTACTATTCAGTTCAATGTGACCTTCTCGCACCTTGCCTATATCCAGACTGTGAGAATCCCTAATTCGCGCACTATACCCCACTACGAGGCTGCGAACTCATTTGTAAAAGTTTTGGATTAGGTCTTACTGTCTTTTTGATGCCCAGTTTTGATTTGATTAGCTGGATTGAACTTTTGGAGCCTATATTGATCTGTTTACAGTCTGCTTGACATTCTTTGAGTTTCTTTTAGCCATCTTTTCTTTGTTTGGCTTTGAAGGATTAGTCTCTTTCTTTGAGTGTCTTTCAATTACAAAGTGTGTGTTTTCTTTAGAACTGTTTAGGGAAAGATCAGATTTCTTCTGAATAGTTCGCTTTAAAAGAAAACTTCTAGTTTGGGTTTCTTTGTTTTAACAAAGTTCATTATTGATTTTAGTGAAATTTTTGAAACAAAAGGATTTAATTTCTTGATTTATATTAGATTGGGGGCATCCTTGCATTTGAAGTAGCAAAATTGCATGCTTCTTGGCATTTTTTGGTCTTAAATTCCTCTCTTTGGTGTACAGTACCTTTTTCTCATTTCTTGGGAGTCTTGATATTGATGATTTTAATATATTTTGGGACATTGTGTATATGGGAATGATAAATGTTTTCTCCTTCTCGTAGCATAGCTTTCATCGAAATGAAAAGATTTCATCTTCATCTCTTTGCATAAATTTCAGGTTGGTCAAAACACCATATTGTCCATGCCATTTTCCTTTTGAGTAACAACAACCATAAAATAAAGCTCTTATAAAAATTGATTAGAAATTTTTATCTTTTCTGGTAGCAACCCTACATTAGATTAGTTGTAGGGCTTTGGAATAGGTGTGAAAGATAACTTTCCAAAGTTGAAAACAAACATATAATCTTGAGTTAGGGAGCGGTTAAATCCACTTATTACATTTTGTCCTAGGAAGCCCTTCTAACACAAGGGTCAATCACAAGGTCGCATTGAGACTGGCAGAGTTACTCACCCTGCTTTGTTGGTCTTGGTGTAGAGGTTGTGTGTATTATGGGGGTCGCTTGAGAGGTATACCCACAATGATGAGTGGAAGCCTTTCAAGTTGATTTCGAGCTAGATACCCTGCCCTTTCCTGTGGATCGGACCGTTGATTGTTTCCCCAGGCATAATTGTAATGATTGGTAACCTTAGTGGCCTATCTCTTTAGGGTATTTACAAAGGCAACTGTGGAGGGGCAAGTCTTCACGGTACCCGGAATCGACGTTGGCCAAACTCGCTCGGGATCCTTGGAGGGTATACCCACGATTATGTGTGGGATCTTTCACCAGGGTGTAAGTCCGTTAAGTAGGTCGTCAACGTAACTTTTCCACCCGCTCTATCTTAGCCCCTTCTTACTTTATTCCCGCAATGTTGGATTTCATCACCAACTAGTGCATTCATTGTGAGAAGGTTTTGTTTGCTTGATTGCTTACTATATTTTTAGTGCGTGTTTTTTATTCTCCCTGGTGGACTCTAGAATGGATTTTTGTTTTTAATGGCGTCAGTTCCCGAAATGACCAATGAACGAACCTCTGCTCCAAGGGAACCTTTTGTTTTTCCTTCTTATGGAAACATTGGTCCTCCTCATATTGCTACTTTGAGCCTTCCAGGTCTCACAATTGGATTACTGGTATGGTTGTTTCCCACTTAGGTAATCCCAAATGTAGTAAATGCTTCGGTCGTAAGCATTTCCCCCCAAGAACATCAAACTCATGTTGATCCTTCACCTTCTTCACCAGTAAGGTCTTCTTCGCCTTCTTTGCTTGCAAGGTCGCCTTCTGTTTCATCTTCTTTGTCGAGTGAAAGTTCTGAATCTAGTAACCTGGTGAATAAGAAGAAGAAGAAAAGAAATATTAAGAAGAAGAAAGATAAACAAGGGTCAAAACCTCCAACCATTGTGAAACATGTTGGAAAGCTACCAGTTATTGTTAATCATGTTGGGAGTGTTGACGATGTCAAGATCACCCAAACAACTCGTAAGCCCAAGTACCCTTGCAGGCTTTGTAAGGGTAGACATCTTCTTAAGGAATTCCCTGGTCTATCCAAGGTTATAGAATCATGGTCTACACATCCTCGCCAACCCATGTCGTTAGCCTCTGAACAACATCCTGATGACTTCTCGTCGACTAGTCATGATATAGCTGGGAAGAAGAAAAGTATAGCCAAGTTCCCATGTATGTTATGCAAAGGGAGTCATCTAACTCATATTTTCCCTCATATGGAAGAAGCCTCGAAATTCCTGGAAGACATGACTATTTCATAGCCTCAACTTCCAGTTGCTTATCGCAAGCTTTCTCTCAACCCACCTATAGTTGATGGAATGATCAATCAGTCCCCTTCGTCGATCAATCTAGTTGATCATGTCGTCGATCTTGTCATGTCCTTAGTTAAAATAGTTGACATAGTGGTTGATCCGATCCCACCCTTGGTCAACCCCACTCTCCCTCTAGAGATTGAAATCAAAGTGGTTGATTCGATCCCATCCTCGGTCAATCTCACTCTCCCGTTAGAGAGTGAAACCCAAGCGGTCAATCTGTTTCCACCTGTCAACTCCATTCTCCCCTTGGGGAATGAAACCCAAGTGGTCGATCTAATCTCTCCATCGATCGATCCTACTCTCCCGCTAGAAAATGCCCATGTTTTTCTCATTGATAAAGAATCTACCATGCCAGGGGCTATTCCTCCTTCTCCCATGGAACCCCCTCCAAGTTATGAGGCCATCCATTTTGATTGGGCTGTGCTAACTGGACCTCATATTCCCTCTCACATTCCTTTCTAGATTACAATACAGGTTTGTGGTCGAGACATTCCTCAAACACTGATAGATGAAGGTGCATCCGTTAGTATTTTGTCCTCTTTTGCTTGGCAAGCTTTGGGTTGTCCTCTACGTGCACCAGTTACACAAAATTTTTTATCTTTTAACAGAAGAACTAGTCAAACTTTAGGGACCCTTCCTCAGTTTCCTGTAAATTTGGGATGGAAAAATGTCTTCATTGATGTCATGGTAGTCCAAGATCCCTTGGATTTCGCTTTACTCCTTGGGCGAGATTATGTCTATGCCATGAAAGCTATTGTGTCTACTCTTTTTTGTGTGATATCTTTCCCTCACAATGGACGAGTTGTGACTATTGATCAACTTTCATTCATTGACCCCAACTGGATTGCCTCCCTAAATGGTTCTTATATGAAGACGGTATCTCCCCCCCCACAGGTCAATTATGTGGCGTTGTTGCCCATGGCTTCAACTTCTGATGACTTGGATCCAGTAGTTGACATGGTGATCTCTTCAATAGGGTTGTTAGAGCCCGATCTCCTTACCCCTGTCGCAACCCTCGACATGTGTTCCTTCTAGAGTGTGTTCCTTCCATCTAGTGAAGATATCTTGGAATCTATGACCGAGTTTTGTCCCTTGACATGGTGTCCTTCCGGAGCATTGTCCTCTTGGAATCCATGATCAAGAAGAGAGTTTTGAGGATATTTTTTGCATCTCTGTAAAAACCTCAATAAAAAATGAAACAGAGGTTACGAGCATAGTTCTTGTTTCTGTGTCAAGCTCGTTAAAAAATGAAACAGAGGTTTGGGGATTATACCTAGAGTCTCAAGCATAGTTCTGATCCTATGTCAAGCTCGTTAAAAAATGAAATAAATTCCCCCTCTCTGTTGAGTCAATTCCTTCATCTACTATTTGAAACTTCATTTCATCCACCTTTGAACTTGGATGAAAAGAAGCTTGAGGGGCATTGCTTACAAACTCTAGACTTCATGTTGAAGTTAAAACCGCTAGTTTCTTAAGTTGGGGGATAAGTACCAACCATTCCATCTGTTATGCGTTGGGAAGTCCCAAGCATGGTTTTCTATGGTTCAAGCTTGTGTAAAAATGAAACCACCTACCTCAAGCATAGTTTCTTCTAGTTCAAGCTTGTGTAAAAATGAAACCACCTACCTCAAGCATAGTTTCTTCTAGTTCAAGCTTGTGTAAAAATGAAACTAGGTCCAAGCATAGTTTTGTTTAGTTTTTAAGCTTGTGTAAAAATAAAATCTATCCCAAGCATAGTTTTGTTTTGTTTTTAAGCTTGCATAAAAATGAAAACAATCCCGAGCTTAGTATTTTTTCTTTCCCATGCTGGTAAATACATGAGAATAAGTTACCGAGCTTAGTCTTTGTTCTTTCTCGTGCTCGTAAATACGTGAGAATGTAACTGAGTATACTTTTATCACTTTTTCGGACTCGTAAAGGTTACCTGAAAAAGGAACCACCTGAAGTCACCTTTAAGTTCTTTTCAGACTCTCTAAACATGAAAAGATTGACGAGCAATCTTGTTATTTTCACGCTCGTAAAAGTATTTGAAGAAAACGTTCAATGGGTGATAGTTTATCACTGTTTCGGTCTCGTCGAACTAATTTATGAAAAAGGAACTAGCAGAGTTCTCTTTAAGTTTTTTTCAGACTCTCAAAACATGAAAAACCCCCGAGTTTTCTATCTTTGGACTTGTTAAACAAACATCGAAAGGCCCTTATGGGACCGAACCACTCCTTCCTAGGGTTATTTAAACATACTCCGAGGGACTCATCCAAAGGATGAGATTACATCAACAAGCATATGTTATCATCCTCAAGCCTGTGTAAAAATAAAGAGGTACTCACGAGAAATGGTGGGGGAAAAATTGGGAAAGAAATATGTTTAAACCTGTATTCCATGGAAGAGTCGCTTTTGAACATGACACCCTTTCACTCGCCTTGTGTCTAGGTTGGAAAATCCACTTGTCTCCTGATCATACTCCTATAACATTACAAATTGGTCTGTGATCCTTGTTGTTGAGTCAGTATTTCCAAGACAGTTGTCGTGTCGTCAATATGTTCAAAGAGAAATTCAACCCGAAAAGCCTTCTATTGCGTCGGCCATCCCTGAGTCAGTCCTGAATTACTTGTTACTCTGATCTACATCACATCTTGTTATTTGTTTTGTGTCATTGATGGGGGATACATTAAGACCCTCCTATGATGAGTCTTTTCCTATCGAATTCAACTCATTATCCAGGAATTAGACTTAGAAACCAATTGGTACCTTGGAACGTGCATGCCTCAATGGCAAGTTTCCTTGCTTTTGAGAATGGGTTTTCATTATTGACCCCTGATTGGGAGATTCTGTCGACTTTTCAACTTCATCTCATTAACTCACATTCGTTGGGTTGTACTAGAGTACCTTGGGAGTCATTGACATTAATGGTGATTTCCCTCGCACTTGTTAATGGCTCTCATCATTGACCAGTAATCAAGTGGTTTCTACCATGTTCGACTTCAGCACATGTATTCACATGGTTAGATTTGTACTATAGAGTGGTGGAGATGAAGACCCTGGATATTTTCTGACAAATCCAGGTTGCGTTGGAGTATATTCAGTGTACTATTACATAGATCCACTTTGTATGTCTAGTGGCTATGTTCAAATTTGAAACTTTAACACATAGATCCACAGTGTATTTTTGGTGGCTATGTTCAAATTTGATTCATATTGGCATGGATCCACAGTGTATGTTTGGTGGCCATGACTTGTCTTACTTGACATGGATATTTTCATGTCGGCATTTATGCTTTGAGTCATTTGTATTCTGAATATGGGAATGCCTACCTCAGTGATGATATATTATTGTACTGTATTTCCTTGTTTGTTGGCAGGTTTACGACCGATTGTTCCTTGTTCCCTACACAAACTCGACAAAGTATTTCAGCTATCACTCTGTTCTAACTTCATACTTTGGGGGGCTCTCTGTTACACATTATTTTTGTCATCCCTATGACCGTTAATGATGTAAACCAATCTATTGCCTTCAAAGGCGTCAGTGGCCTGAGTTCCTGAAGAAAGAAGAGAGAAGAACTTTTCTTGAGAAAAGAAGTTTCATTCTCCTTTGTAAAAACCCTATTAAAGAGGATGTTCGCAGGTTGCTATATAGGCAGGGTGCGAGAATGCATGATTCTCGCAAGCTACACCATAGTTGGGTTGCGAGAGGTTCGTAGGTTGCACTATACGCAGGGTGCAAGAATGCTTACACGTGGGAAAAACGAGCGTTTTCTCGAATCTTCTAGAAGGAGAAACTTCCATGGTGAGGTGGCATCTGAATGGTTTGGATCTTACTCACTTTCATGATTTAGTGGGATCATCCTAACCTCCTCACCTTATCCTCTTCAWCTTATAAAAGGAGAGGAGCTCTCATGGAGAAGGGCTAAGTTGGATTTGGCTTGGAATTATTAGCTTGGTTGGAGTGTCTTTGAGTTTTGCCTTTGTCAAGATAGATTGTGAATATTATCAGATCTATGCTTTTAGAATTCTTGGACTGGAAGTTTGTGGGGAACGAAGGACAGTTGGAAGGGACCTTACGACATCAAGGCCATGGTTGTAATCTCTCTTTCACATTTAATATGATACAGTAACACGATTCTTTCCTATAAATCTTGTTGTGTTTTATTGTATGATTCCTTGATCACATACATAGGTTTATATTGAGTTCATGCTATTACTATCACTTTTGTTGGTTGTGTTCTTTTGCAGGTTCAACGTTGTATGAGCATTGGAACAGAGCTAGGATGGCGATGGTGAGAGGAAGCGACATTTAAACGGTATGTCACCTATCTCTCCTTAGTTAGTAAATTCAATATCTAAAACTTAAGGAAAGCGTCATGTTCTGGTGTGTTTTGTTCTAGATCTAGGTGGATCTAGGGAGATCAGTTAGTGTCCACACCTACTGATTTATCCAATAACAACTGGTATTTCATTTATGGGTCAGAGGATTGTTTTGAGTCTGAATCATTAAATCTAGTAAGGTACTAGTTTGGTGGGGGGTCATCTCAACCATTTTTGGTTCCCCTCACCATATCTCTCATTACATCCATGGTCTATCTTGGAAAACCCCTGTTTCAACATTTATGCAACACTTATCAATTTTCTATTAATAACAGACAATACATACATTAACCCTTTATACAAAGGTTCATCAAATAAAACACTCACACATATCTAGTCTGGCATAGTCCCTTCGCTAGTTATAGTTATATTTACAAACTGGGCGAAACATGGGTATTACACTATCTTTCTCCAAGATTCTCGAGAGATAGAGCACCCTCAAACTTCACATCCATACAAGATAATACTAGTGGAAAGAGTCTCAAACATGAATTTTTTGGTATCCCATACCCAAAGGTTTTCTAATTTACAATTATTTTCAAGCTCACAATTATTTACATTGTCTCCATGTTCCATTTTATAATATATGTAAGCCGATTTTGTTAATTAAAATAGAAAATTATAAAAATCATCAATACATATTTTAAGAAATTAAAAAAAATTAATTAATTAATTAATTAAATAATCACATTTCTTGTAAATTCTTTAGAGTTATTTTTAAAGGGGAAATGTTAGGCAATGTAAGAGGTGACTCTAAATTCTCTAGATGAGATTTCTCTATAATATCTTGATTTTCTTTTATTCTCTAATTTTGTGTCACCCCATAGATTCTTCTTAATATTATCTTTAACTATATTTTTAATCTCCATAATAACTTCTCTTATTCTCCAATAATTTAGACAAGACTTGACATCATTATGTGATCCCCACTTTAGTGCATCCACAAACTTCTCTTCTTTTGGATCTATTCTATCTTTCTCCAGGATTCTCGAGAGATAGTGCATCTCCAAACTTCACATCAACACAAGATAATACTAGTGGAAAGAGTTATTAGAAGAATTAATTTATACTCTACCTACCACTGGAAACCTCCACCGTCTTCTAGAGCGAGGTGAGCGAGTTGGTGTGAGATTTGGAGAGATAAGGAAGTCGCATCTTCCAGGAGAGCCGTGAGGGCCATGAAGGTTGTAAGGGAAGTGTTAAAGAGAGACATTGTTGCAGAGAGTTGGAGAAATCCACTACCAGGAAGAAAGGCGCGACAATGAGGAGGAGTCAGAGAAATACACTGCCAAGAAGAAAGGTGCATAACCACCCCTAATTGTGTTCCTTTCATTGAAATTGTTGAGGATCCACGAAGCAATAGAGTCCAAGAGGGTTGAGGGTTCGAGAGCAGCAGAGCATGCAGGACGAGAACTTACGCAGAGCCGTTGTTCTTCGGTATTTTGGTTGTTATCCTCTCCATTGCATGAGAGGTTGTGAGTTTGATTAACGACAAGATTAGTTGCTGCAGAGCCTTCCTGTCATCATTTTCGTTCACTGCCCCAGTTTAGAGGGTTCATATCCTTGGTAGAGTGCATGGAACTACTTCTCATGCATTAAAAGGAGTTGTTTCCTGAAGGTATATCTGAACCAAGTCATGGTAGATCTAAAAATTAGAGATCTGCAAATCTGAAAATATCTTACATTATATTATTTTGCCCTTGGATTGGATCAATAACACTCTAGTATTACCACTGAGAATTTGAAGCTGTAGGAGTTGTTTGAAGAGGTTCGAGTTGGTTGTCTGGAGGATAAATTTGGGTTTTTATAGTATTTGAGGCTGCACGGTTGACTTTACAGAGGATAATAATTAGCGTTGAGGCTGCGTGAAGGAGAAGGAAAGGAATAAATTCCAAAAATAATTGTAAAGAGCACTCATCCTCCTTTACTATATAATCTCTTGTCTATTTTGTTGAAAGTTTATTTTTTCTTTTAGACTTGATTTTATTTTAAAAGAAATGGCATCAGGAATGTATCAACAACTTATGATTCCAACATTTTCTAGGAAAAATTATGATAATTGGGCATTTAGAATGAAATTAGCATTTGATTCATATGAGCTATCAGATATAGTAATGAATGGTTATATTGAACCATAAGATGAGTCTATTTTGAGTGTTGATGAAAAGAAAAATCTTGATGAAAATAGGAAAAAGAATAAAAGGGATTTGCAGATAATTGGACGAGCGTTGGACAATTTGATTGTTGGAAGGATTAAACTAGCCACTACAGCCAAGCAAGCATGGGCCATTCTAGAGATAGCATATCAAGACACTAGAAAGGTAAAAATTGCCAAACTCCAAGCACTTAAAAGGCAATTTGAAACTTGCAAATGAAATATTTTGATTCAATAGATAAGTTTACATATCGTGTTACAGATTTGGTTAATCAAATAAGACAAAATGGTGATGAGCTAGCAGAGTAGAAGGTTGTAGAAAAGGATTTAAGACATTTCCCTATAAAGTTTGATGCAATTGTTGTGGTAATTGAAGAATCTAAAGATTTGACTACATATTCTATGGATGAGTTGGTTGGCTCCTTGAAAAATTATGAAGAGAAGTTGAACAGGAATGGAAATACCTCATTGGATCATGCATTCAAAACACAAATGAAATTTGGTAGAGGAAGAGGAAATCCAGGATTCAGAGGAAGAGGAAGAGGAATAAATATTTTTCAAAGAGAAGAAAGAAAGAATTAAGACCCATGAGGAAGGAGAAATCAAAATTTCAACTCAAGGGAAAGTAATAACAATCAAGCATCACAAAGGTATGACAAATAAAAGATTCAATGCTATTACTGCAAGAAGTATGGTCACTTTGCAAATGAATGCCAAAAGAAACAAGCAGATATGAGAAAACAGAATGCAAATTTCTCTTAGAGTAGTTCTGAGACATTGTTTATTACATGTGATGTAGCTCAAGAAAATGCAAGTAACATTTGGTTTCTTGATAGTGTTTGTAGTAACCATATGATTGTAAATAAGGGATTGTTTGAGGATTTGGATACATCAGTTAAAGCACAAATTAAATTGGGTAATGATAATATTGTAGAAGTCATGGGAAAATCTGCAATCAATGTGATAACAAATAGTGGAAAGAAAACTATTCTGGATGTTTGTTTTTTACCTGGTTTGAAGCATAATCTCATAAGTGTCGGACAACTTACTCAAAAGGGTTATAGAGTTTCTTTGAGAATAATGTATGCACTATATTTGATATTCCTCCTAGTAAAATGGTGATTGCAAAGATTAAAATGACAGACAACATAATGTTCCCACTTCACATGAAAAGTGAAATGATGGAGAAGATTGGAGTGAGTTTCAAGGCATCAAGTCAAGATCAAGCATGGATATGGCACTTGAGGTATGGCCATATAAAGGATTGTGTCTATTGCAAAGAAATGAAATGGTAATAGGTATACCACCTATTCAAGCACCAATAAGTTCATGTGAAAGTTGTATTTTGGGCAAGCAACATAGGAAAAGCTTTCCAAAAGAGATGCCATATAGAGCTTGGGCACCTTTAGAAATTTTGCATACAAATTTATGTGGTCCGATGAAAACACCATCATTAGGGGAGAGCATATATTTTCTAACATTCATTGATGATTATAGTAGAAAAACATGGGTTTATTTCCTCAAACATGAATCTGAAACATTTGACAAGTTTAAGTAATTCAAGGCATTGGTTGAGAAACATAGTGGTCTATCCATTAAGCTATTAAGATCAGATAGAGGAGGAGAATACAAGTCAAATGAGTTTTTGGAGTATTGCAAGTATCATGGAATAAAGAAGCATTTCACTACAAGCTACACACCTCAACACAATGGTGTTGCAAAATGGAAGAACCGTACAATAATGTAGATGGCAAGAAGCATGTTGAAAGGCAAGAATCTATCTAATGAATATTGGGTTGAAGCAGTAGCTTGTGCAGTTTATATATTGAACAGGAGTCCAACAAAGATTGTGAGGGACATGGTTCCTCAACAAGCATGGAGTAGCAAGCATAATGGTGTTTCTCATTTTAAAGTATTTGGTTGCATTGCATATGCACATGTGCCTAAACAAACAAGGAGTAAATTTGATGATAAAAGTGAAAAATGCATTTTCATTGGTTATGATGAACAATCTAAGGCATATAAGTTGTTTAATGCTATAACCAAAAAAGACATTGTAAGTAGAGATGTTTTATTCAAAGAGGAAGAATCATGGGATGGCAATATAGACAAGACAATTACATGTACAACAATACCATATGAAGAACAAAGAGAAAAAGGTCAAGAAGAACAATCAAATGAGAAAGGAGGAATACGATCAAGAATTCCATAAGAAGAAAACTCACAAAGGCAAGTTTAGCAAGGAGAAACATCAAGTCCACAAGTAAGTTATGACTCAAATCCTATACTTAAATCATTAAGATCAATATTAAGAGGAAAAAAGACTAGAAGCTTCCAAGAAATATATGATCAAGGAGATAGGATAGATTTGCAATCCAATTTTTCTCTATTTACTCAATATCCTATATATTTTGAGGATGCAATTAAGGAAGAACATTGGATTAATGCAATGAATGAAGAAATGGAATCTATTAAGAAAAATGATACATGGGATCTAGTTGATTTACCTAAGGAGAAAGAATGCATAGGTGTGAAATGGGTGTAGAAAACTAAATATAAGGCAAATGGAGTACAAATATAACACAAGATTAGTATCTAAAGGATTTGTGCAATAATATGGAGTTGATTACAATGAAAAATTTGCACCCGTAGCAAGACTTGACACAATTAGGATGGTACTAGCTATTGCAGTTCAACACAATTGGAAAGTTTATCAAATGGATGTCAAATCATCCTTCTTGAATGGATATTTAGAAGAAGAAGTCTATGTGCAACAACCACCAGGGTATGAAGTAAAAGGACAAGAAGACAAGGTTTACAGATTGAAGAAGGCACTTTAAGGATTGAAGCAAGCACCAAGAACTTGGTATAGCAGGATAGATTCATACATGATAAAAAATGAATTCGTAAGAAGCACTAGTGAGCCTACATTATACACCAAAGTCAATGAACAAGGTCAGATCTTGATTGTTTGCCTATATGTTGATGATTTGATCTATACTAGTAATCTCTCTATTGATATGTTTAAATCAACAATGACAAAGGAATTTGAGATGACAGACTTGGGGTTAATGAAATATTTTCTTGGTATCGAAGTCACACAAAATGATAAAGGCATTTTCATTTTCCAAAGTAAATATGCAAAAGATGTTTTAAAAAGGTTTAGAATGATAAATTGTAGTCCAATTTCTACACCTGTGGAAATTGGCACAAAACTAAGTAGGGAACAAAATGAGATGTATTTTGATTCAACCATATTTAGAAAATTGGTTGGAAGCTTGATGTATCTCACAACAACTAGGCTAGATATAACGTATGGAGTCAATCTGATTTCTAGATTCATGGACACACCAAATAATTCACATTGGCTAGCAGGAAAAAGGTTAGTAAGATACATTTCAGGAACTATGAATCATCGTATATTGTATTCTACTTCAAATAATTTGCAGTTGCTTGGATACACAGATAATGATTTTGCAGGAAGCATTGATGACAGAAAGAGCACCTTTGGATATGCATTTCATCTTAGAACAGGAGTTGTGGCATGGGAATCAAAGAAATAACCAATAGTGACAATCTCATCAACAAAAGCAGAGTATGTAGCAGGTACATCAGCAACATGTTAAGCAGTTTGGATGCGCAAAATATTGAGGGATCTAATGCATAATCAATAGGAGCCTACTACAATCTATTGTGACAACAAGTCCACCATTGTACTATCAAAGAATCATGTTTTTTCACAAGAGGACGAAGCATATTGACACTAGATATCACTTCATTTGAGAACTTGTCAACAATGGAGAACTCATCCTACAACATTGCAGATCAAAGGAGCAACTTGCAGACATTTACAAAGGATTTATCACAAGACCAATTTGAGTATTTGAGAAAAAGCATTGGGCATTGCAAATATTGATGTAATTAATAGTAGAAATTAGGGGGGAGTGTTGGAAGCATTAATTTCTACTCTACCTACCAGCAGAAACCTCCACCGTCTTCCCGACAGTTCCTCCACCTACTTAATCACCGACACTCCAGTCGCTTCGTGAACTCTTTGTATCTTCGGGATCATTCCAAAGACCTCTATAAAAAGGAGGCGATTGTAATCGTTTTGGAACCCCTCACGTATATAGAATAATTACGCCGAAAAGGCTTATACCTATTGACAATGGGCACATTTAATAGGTTTTTAGTGCTTAATCAGTTTTGTATGGACAAGATTAAATATTGATGGAATATTCTTAGTCGTCCCAATAAATCAATGGTTGTGATTTCAACCACTAACTTCCTCACTATTATAAGGACATCCGTTTACATATTTATTTTTTTACTTTTACTTGATCATATTTAAAATTTACTATGGTGGCTAGCTGATTACCACGTCTAAGTTATTAACAAAAATTAAAATTTTGTTACAGAGTTGTTTTTTTAGCAGCGTTTCATTTTCTGGGCCAGCCGAAACTCATCAGCCACCAGTTTGAGGTAAAGTTCCCATTAACCCAATAAAATGATGGACAGCGGTTCGAGTCACCCTGGCTCTTCGTATTTCATGGCGGATCGTCTACAAAGCTCGGGCTCGGAATAATGAAATCACCTTGAAATTCAACTCCGGCATTTCAAATCCGACGATTTCTTCGCGAACGAAAAACCCAAGCATTTGTATCTTCGGGATCATTCCAAAGACCTCTATAAAAAGGAGGCGATTGTAATCGTTTTGGAACCCCTCACATATATAGAATAGTATATTTTCAATGTAATAAGGGAATACATTAGTTAATAAGGCATATTTAATAAATGTGAAAAAGTCAATGTAAGAATACCTAACAGAAGCTTTCACTTCTAGAAAGATCTTCCTCTAGAATGTTCTTTAGAAGATAGAATTAGTACAAATAAGTGTAGGAGGCATGAGAAAGATTTGTCTTGAGATTTATTGTAATAGAGTTCTTCCTTGTTGGAGGTTTCCCCCTCAAAGAAGAAATCGAACATTGCTTTCTTTGAATAAAGGTATTTTTCTGGTACTTCTCTTCTCAATATTTTATTTTTCCATTGATATTTGTGTTTTCAATCATTTTCAAATCATGATTTCTAATTGCAGTTCCATGAAATGTGGGGCGTATTGTGAAAATGTGTGCCTACAAATTAGTCAATGTAACCCGCAATCTCACATTTTTTATATTAACATGGGTGGTTGTGACATTGTTCTTGGTGTTGAATGGCTACACACTCTCAACTCCATAACCATGGATTTTAAGGATTTAACCATGCAATTCCAAAATTAAGGACGACAATATCAATTCCAAGGAATTACAACAGGCTCTTTGGATATCATTATTTCCCACCTCATGAGAAATTTACTCAACAAATGTCATTCTAGCATCATTTCCCAACTCCATTTCATTCAAGCAGTTGAGACACCCTTTTTGCACCTTGAAATTCAATCTATCCTTGACCAAAATCACACGGTTTTCCAAAATCCCCAAGTCCTTCCCCCCTCCCACAAAATCCATGACCATTCCATTCCTTTGATCCCACACATTCTTCCTCCCAATGTTTTCCCTTATCGTCATCCCTTTGCTCAAAAAAATGAAATTGAGAAAATTGTCCAAGAATTCCTAGAAGTGGATGTTATCCATCCTAGTACCAACCCCTATTCTTCACATGTATTCATGTTCCTCAATAATGAAGGCACTTGACACATGTGTCTTGATTTTCATGCCCTCAACAAACTTACCATCGAGGACAAATTTCTTGTTCCTGTCATACATGACCTTCTGGCTGAACTCACCGGGGCTCAATACTTTACTAAAATTGACCTTCATTCTAGCTACTGCCAAATACGTATGAAAGAGGAAGACATTCTCAAGACTATATTTCGCATGCATAAGGGTCACTATGAATTCTTATCCATGCCCTTTGGTCTCTGTAATTCCCCCTCCACTTTTCAAATTCTCATGAATAATGTATTTAATCCTTTCTTCCATCACTTTGTGTTAGCTTTCTTTGATGATATTATCATCCATATTAAAATGTGGCAAGCCCATTTTACCCATGTAGATCAAGTTCTCCATCTCCTCTCCAAGCACAAACTTTTCCTCAAACAATCAAAACGTGTTTTGGGGGTCTTTGAAGTTTAGCACTTGGGTCATATTGTTGTCAAGGATAGTGTAAGGGTGGATCCTAAGAAAATTGAAGCTATGCAAAATTGGCCTCACCCTAAAGCTCTTAAAAGTATACATGTTTTTGTGTTTTAACGAGATATTATTGCAACTTTGTTTAGAATTATGGAAAAATTGTGGCTCCTCTAATAACTCTCCTTAAAAATAATGCTTTCAGTTGGACTTTGGTAGTTAACCAATCCTTCAAAGCCTTGAAAGAAGATATGTGCACTACTCGTGCACTATCCATACATGACTTCACCAAGACCTTTGTTCTAGAATGTGATGCATCCAAGAGAGGAATCGGGGCAATCCTCATGCAATATGGACGACCTTTGGCTTTCACCAGCAAACAGTTGTCTGAGCTACATGTGGGCCAATCAATCCATGAAAAAAAAATGTTGGTTATTTTGCATACAGTGGATATTTCGCACCTTTGACCCTTAAATCCACGGTTCTCTCTAAGTTTCATTCTTCACCTATAGCGGTTCATCCAAGTTCTACCAAAACTTATGAACAGGTCAAACATTCATTTTTTGGGGATGGTATGAAACAGGACATTTGCACCTTTGTGGCCAAATGTGATACTTGTAAATGGAATGAGGGAAAGACTGGAAAACCTTGTGGCACACTCCAACTGCTTCCACTTCCACCTACTATTTGGACGGATATTTCTATGGATTTCATTGTTGGCTTACCCAAATCAAGAAATACATCAGTCATCGTGTACTATCCATACCTGACTTCACCAATACCTTTGTTCTGGAATGTGATGCATCAAAGAGAGGAATAGGGGCAATCCTCATGCAATATGGATGACCTTTGGCTTTCACCAACAAATAATTGCCTTAGTGACATGTGGGCTAATCGATCCATGAAAAAGAAATGTTGTCTATTTTGCATGTAGTGGATATTTCGCACCTTTGACCCTTAAATCCATGGTGCTCTGTGAGTTTCATTCTTCACCTATAGTGGTTCATTCAGGTTTTACCAAAACTTATGACCAGGTCAAACATTCATTTTTTGGGGATGGTATGAAATAAGACATCTGCACCTTTGTGGCCAAATGTGATACTTGTCAATGCAATAAGGGAAAGACTAGAAAACCTCGTGGCACACTCCAACTGCATCCACTTCCACCTACTATTTGGACAAATATTTCTTTGGATTTCATTGTTGGCTTACCCAAATCAGCAAATACATCACTCATCTTTTTTTTCATGTCTCATCCCTAAAGAAAGTGATTTGGAAACATATTTGAAGTGTTTTGCATCCAATAAACAATGTTGGTGGGTTCAACGGTTACCCCTAGCTAAATGGTGGTACAACACATCTTACCATAATGCCACTCGCATGACTCCCCTGGAAGCAGTCTACACATAGAAGCCACCATCGATTCTCCCATACATATCGGATGATTCCAAGGTTCAAGAGTTTGACCACAATCTTGCAATTCACATGACCATTCTTTGTACTCTCAAATAAGACTTAATAGAAACTTCCACTTCTAAAAATATATTCCTCTAGAATGTTCTTTAGAAGATAGAATTAGTATAAATAAGTGTAGGAGGCACTAGAAATCTTTGTATTGAGATTTATTATAATAGAGCTCTTCCCTGTTGGAGGTTTCCCCCTCAAAGAGGAAAGTGAACATTTATTTCTTTGAATAAAGGTATTATTCTTGTATTTCTCTTCTCAACATTTTGTTTTTCCATTGATATCTATTGAATATATTTGTTTCTGAAAATTACATTACATATGTTACCTTACACACTCTTTCACTTTCTTCTTCTCCTTTCTTATATCATATGGTCTTCTTCTCTTTTATTGTATCATATGGATATATAGATTACATCCTCTCTTGTATGGGTGTTCACAAAAATGTTTGATTTTGTGATTATGTCTAGAGTTTTATATTTTCATTTTTAATGCTTTGAAATTCCTCCAAAGAAAAAGTGGCTTATTGGTTATGATTTTTTATTATTATTAATGTATATATAGCCCATCAAAAGGTTATGTTTTAAATTGCCAGATATGTTTCTTAAAATTTTTTATTAAAATTTCAACTCTATGTGGTTGTTTGTTAAATTATAATATTTTAAATAATTGAAAGGAAAATATTTTATTTTGAGAGATTTTTTTTGGAGCATGTATCTAATTTACCCTTGTGAATTGAAATGTTGCTACTTTTTCAACTTTTCAAATTAAAAGTAGGCCTTCAAATTTTATCATCCATAGGCGCCATGATTTTCACTAATCATGAAACACACTATAAACTCAATATTTTGTTTTTCAATTGATATCGGCTGAATATTTTTGTTTTTACAAATTACATTACATATGTTATCTTACTCACTCTTTCACTTTCTTCTTCTCCTTTGTAAGAACATTAAAATCAATGAATTTAAGTAATCTTTTAAAAGGTTTAATAAACCAAAACCAATTTGCATTATCAATAAGATGAAATGAAATAATTATTAAAGCATAAATATGAAGTAAGACATTGAGGAGATATCATTTTTCATAAATATCAAGCAACAGTCAGTCGGGCTGACGGAATTGAAATCCTTAATAATAAAGATAGTATTAAAGCATAGATATTATTTTTCATAAATATGAAGCAAGACATTGAGGAGATATTATTTTTCATAAATATCAAGCAACACAGTCAGGACTGTCCCCTCCTGGGCCTCCATAGTATATATGCTTACCCCATCTTGGAATATGGCTTGTAAGGTAACGAACCTTATAACATTCGGGCTTAGGCTCATTAATTCCCGCATCGGGATCAAATTCATTTCCATCATCACCCCAAATTTGTATACCCCTGATAAATGCGGCATGACGGTAGCCTCTGGAAGGAAAGCTACCGCTACCCATTTGTGTCTTACTTAAGCGCGTACCTGGGGGTCTTGAAGAAAACGCAACTTCGCCTCCTATCTCCAGGTCAGTAGCGCCATTTCCAAGACTACGGAACAATGAGGCCGGCCAATAACCTATAATCTCGTTATCGAATAATACAGCCCACACTAGGCCTACGCCATCTCTCGATTGCTGCACATCCAATAATATTTGACCTAATTAGGGTTTCTTGAAAACTTTGCCATTAATTCAATACATAAAAATAGACATTTCTTACGTGCTCAACACTTATTCGAGTTTCAAACTGTTGCCCTCCATAGATTGATACACCATGCAAACGTGAGCGGGGACCTGTGGTGCCGGGGATTGTCACAAATCCTTCACATTCGTTGTCATAGCAACCGTCTATGTAGTTGTTGGACTGCATCAAAGGCACTCACTTATCACCATTTTGGATTTTTTAATTGATCAACCAAACTTCAAACTATGTAATTACCGCCCAATAAACAAAGATCCTTCAAACTATGTAATTACCGTCCAAAAAACAAAGATCCTTGGTTCATCGTCACCAAGTCGACGTGGATACACCTGCAATAAATAGAGAAATAGAACTGTTTAAATTAAATAAGGTTATTACGCCGAACACCTATTGATAATGGGCAGATTTAATAGGGGTTTAGTGCTTAATAAGTTTTCTATGGACAGGATTAAATATGGCTGGAATATTCTTAGTAGTCACACAAAATAAATGGCTGTGATTTCAATCATTAACTTCCTAGCTATTATAAAGATGTCAGTTTATGTGTTTATTTTTTTACATTTACCTAATCATTTTTAAAAATTACTTTGATAGCTAACTGATTGCCAGGTAAGTGATTAACAGAAATTAAAATATTAACACCAGATAAATGATAAATGAAGCCCAACAGTTTATTTGTTAATAGATAATAAAATTTAATATATTATTTTAAAGATTCATTTCATCTTCTCAGCTTTTCGGCGTTCACCAGCAGCTATTTTGCTGCTGTGCTAGTAAATAAAATACATTGGAATTGCAATGGATTTCTTATCTTACCATCCATCCAACCTCTATGATCTACTCTCTGTCTCCAAACATGCTACTGAGCCATATTTGGCTGAGACTGAAATCAGCATCGTAAGCAACGTCCGGTTTCCATATAGCGGAACTAGTAGAGACTGCAGAGATTGGGTTATCATCGGCGTTGAAAAACACAGTAGCATACTGTGAACAACAACAATAAATGTCAGACTGTGAACAACAACAATACAGAGAATATTATAGTACATATCAGATGATTTATCTATAAACCTCATGCTCGCGATTATCAGGACCAGTAGCATCTGGTTTGATATGGTTTCTTCTTCCTCTCCTGTTTAAAAATTGTCTCACAGATCCCGCTCTTTCGACATCTTCCCGTTTGATTTCCCTGATCACCACTGTGTCCTCTGGGCACTCACTCTTAACGCCCAACTTTGAAATATTTTCGTTTAAGTTGGAAATATTTAGCCTCGACGACTTTAGTTTCGGTGGTTTCTCCAAACCCTTTTCACGCACAAACAGATAGAAACGCAGGTCAACACTTTCTAAATTTTATTTTATAATCTGTTAGCAGTCTAATCTGTGAGGTTGAAAACACTACCCGCGTGATATTATCATGTGCGTACTTCACAGATATTTGATCACTGAATTTTACGCAAAGAATGCTATCTCCAAACTTATCCTGCGTATAAAGGAAAAGAAAAAGTCAGCTGCGTATAAAAGGAAAAGAAAGAGCCAGAAAGATGTAATCGGATTTGATATGACCTGATATTTGTGCACTGCTGGAGGATTAACGAAATTGATGTATTCATCGATACTCATTTCACGCACGTCAACAGCAAGAGCAGACGTGAGAGCAGCAAGAAACAGAAACAAAAGGAGAAGCAAAGCCATGGAGAGGCAACGAGATTGGTGCGTTACATCTGGATGACCAGATGGAACCATATTCAAAATAGGATTTGTATACTATGATTATCCTCAAATTAGGCAACCATTAGTGCATCCAGATGTATTGATTTATATATTACCACTAGCACAGCCACAAATTCGTGGCTGGTGAACGCCGAAAAGTTTCGGCTGACACTTTCGACGTAATTACGCGGCTCAGATCTCAAATCAAACGAGATTCGAATGAGAAGAAACGCTTGGGTTTCCCGTTCGCGAAGAAATCGTCGGATTTGAAGATTCGAATGAGAAGAAACGCTTGGGTTTTCCGTTCGCGAAGAAATCGTCGGATTTGAAATGCCGGAGTTGAATTTCAAGGTGATTTCATTATTCCGAGCCCGAGCTTTGCAGACGATCCGCCATGAAATACGAAGAGCCAGGGTGACTCGAACAGCTGTCCATCATTTTATTGAGTTAATGGGAACCTTACCTCAAACTGGTGGCTGATGAGTTTTGGCTGGCCCAGAAAATGAAACGCTACTAAAAAACAACTCTGTAACAAAATTTTAATTTTTGTTAATAACTTAGACGTGGCAATCAGCTAGCCACCATAGCCACCATAGTAAATTTTAAATATGATCAAGTAAAAGTAAAAAAATAAACATGTAAACCGATATCTTTATAATAGTGAGGAAGTTAGTGGTTGAAATCACAACCATTGATTTATTGGGACGACTAAGAATATTCCATCAATATTTAATCTTGTCCATACAAAACTGATTAAGCACTAAAAACCTATTAAATGTGTCCATTGTCAATAGGTATAAGCCTTTTCCACGTAATTATTTGCTAAAACTAAGCCATTATTAATGCATCTAGATGTATTAAATATTGTGACCATTTTAAATTCAATTTATTTATTTAATCTTTTAAAAATATTATTTAAATTTTAAAATAAATTTATATAAAAATATTTATGATGATAATTATTTTAATCTTTTAAAAATATTATTTAAATTTTAAAATAAATTTATATAAAAATATTTATTATAATAATTATTTTAGTATAATTTATACACTCACAAAATAAAGATTATAATAATTAAATCTAACAAAACTCACCTTATATGACAATAATACCTTGAAATAAGTTCCTTGTATAAATATCTTTGAATTGATACTCATTTACACATATCATATAGTTGATAGTTGATTAACGGGGTTACGCGATTATTGAAAATAAACTGAAGCATACATTTCCGTGTTTGTAGACAATATAAAATTAAATGGATTTATGTATATTTTATGGGGATGGCATAATGATGTCAAGTCTTGGATAAATCATTGGAAAATAAGAGAAGTTATTCTTGAGAAAACAAGTGATATTAAAAATATTGTTTAAGATAAATTTAAGAAGAATCTATGGGGTTATAAAGAATTTGAGGATAAAATAAAATCAGATATTATAAGGCGGTGGTTAATCCTAATTTTGAAGATCAAAAGTATCCATTGGTTTTTTTAAAAGTAAAACAATATTGCTAAAATAAATTCTAGACGTGATCCCATGTTAGGTCCTCGTCCCCCTAGGCGAAAGCCCAACCCCCTTGCCCAACATCCTCCTGCTACATAGGGATTGCAAAAGGTATAGGTAGCTCTTTCATCCTTGATTGGGATCATAGTGAAACACTATAGCTTTGTTGCACTATCTTTGCAAGAGGTGTCTGTCGATAACATTGATAAAGGGGTCACACTTTCAACCCCTAGACTAGAGTATAGTGAGGAGAGGGAACATGGACATAACAGTCGTCCATGTTAAAATCGTAGATGCTTGATTTGTGGGTAGACTTGATATCATCCTATCGACGCCAGTGGACAAGACAACTTCATGGAGGAGGTTAGTATCTTAACCATCTCAATGATTTTCATCATTTATATAGTATTTTACACATTTATTTTGATATTTTATTGTATGATGTTTTGCAGTTGCTACGCCCGTATAATAGACCCTCCACATCGATAGATACATTAGTGTCTGTCTCCACCAATGATGCAACAATAGAGGTATATTGTTCATTTGAATTAACCCATACATAGTTGTGTGTCAAATTTGATAAATTCACCATAGTGATTTATTATTTGTTATCATCCTCAATTTATAATGTTCTTGTGTTTCTACAAGTTGTGGAACTAGGTGATGTTGATCAATACCCACCTAGGATGGGAAAGTCACCCATGTTACAGGTATCATGTGTAGATTTAAATCTCATTTAAATATCAAATTTGTTCTATTTATGTTGTTCAATTTTATTATTTGTTACTAATAACAATATCATTAATATGTGTGTAGGTCAGTGATATTTTCACTAGTTATAATACTAGTCGAGTCATTAGGCACTTGGCCATAAATTCTGGGTTACCTTACTCCAGGACAAGGGAGCTTCCATCACATTCACAACCCGTGGGGGTTCATCTTCGCCCACCTCTATAATATTTCTTATTCCATGAATCCTCAGTTGATGCACCCGCAGGCCACCCATATGCACCACCTCTTCCATTGCATCCATCCACAATGGATGCACCCATATGCCACCAACCCCCACCACCATTTCAATATATACCATCCACCAAGGATACTGTAGTAGATGTTTCCTTGGAGCAAGTTGTACAATCGAGTGCTCCACTTTCTGGCAACTCTCCATCGAGGCCCAAGTTATTGATGGTGATATAATGTGTTAATGATCATTTTTTACGTAAACATCAATGGAATTGAATTTATGCATATTTGTTTAAATTTCATGATTTCGTCCTTGTAACTGATGTAGGCTGGAATCATTGAGAGATTAGGGTCATGGAGGAGGGTAACAACCTCACAATTGTTATTACCATTTGCAGTGAGTTGTCTTATGTGGAATTACAACGTATCATTTTGTAAGTCTCTTAATTCATTGTTGAAAAAGAAATCATAACAATGTTTTTTCTTTGTTCAGTCTTTGAAGCGACAAACCACACCCAGACGCAAACCCACTTGAGGTACTTATTTTAGCAACAGAAGAAATCTCCATTTCCAGGATGCTCCTCGATGTGTTAAGAGTGGCAGTGGTCAATGAGTGACCAACCACTTCCATTTTGTATCTAAGCCACCATATGGTTATTTTTTATGTTAGGGAACTTGCTACGATTTTGTATATTTGGCACGAGGTTCCATTTTGTAAAAAATGTGCAATTGAAATTATGTTGAATACACACACACACACACACACACACACACACACACACATTTCATGGAACGTTTTTTTATGAATCTCATTGTTCTACATTTTATGTGTATGAATGTATATGAATTTATTCAATTTGATTAACTACCTCTTAAAGTGTAAAGGGAGTCTATCTAAGTAAGAATAATTCAATTTTTCTAAAGTGATTATAAAAACTTCAGTTACACATTAACAAATATCTTATGGTGGAAATGATTGATAAGTGTTAAATGCATATGCAATTAATGGTTCTCATTACCTAAATTAGACAAAAGACTGAAGTCTCACTCTAGTTAAGACTCGAGGAACCAATAATAAGAATCATGTAGCCTAATATAATCACAATAGAAATAACAGAGTTGAAACCTCACATTAATCTATCTAAAATGAAGCATGGTTCATTATAATGGAAATCGGATTTGGATATCAGGGGCTAAGATCTGTATGGATTGAATGCTGATAGAGGAGGATCTTAGACGTGCCAATATTTCATGAAAATAAGCATGGAAAAAACATGTAATTGCCAAGGATGTAGCATCCTGTGATTGCCAAGGATGTAGCATCCACTTTTCCTCAATCAGAAGAAGAAGCAATCAACAAGGCTCAACAATTCGACCTCATATATATGGCCAATCAAGTTACTTCTACACAGTATTTCTTGATGCACCTTGACCCCTACCATTTGGCCAAGACAAACCTAGGGTTTCTCACGTTGTGGATGGGTTGATTGGTTTTATGACACACCTCAACCATTACAGCCACCCATCACCTACTTATGGTGCAAATCAGTGTCCTCAACCGTATGGAGGGAAGTCTTATTACCCTTCTCCCACTCACCACCAGTCATATCTTGTTGTTCCCCCTTCGTCGTTGGGGGGAACCCCACCCGTACCCCTGATGCATCTGGTCTCTCAATAAAGTATGGATCCACCCCCAACCCCCATATATAACCCCAACAGTAGTGGAAGTACTTCAACTTCCTATACGCCATATGGATCATATCCACAAAATAATCCATATTGTCCATTTCCTAGTCCTCCCCAGCCAGTTTCTCCTCCACCAGGACAGCCACATGTTGGCGTTAACTTTTTTCATCCCTGTCCCATTCAACAGGTTCGTGATTTTGAACAGTTGAATATGGAAAATCCGACTCATCAGTCGAATAATGCCAAAAAGAAAGGAAAAAATTGAAATGATAACAACCTGGGACCAGGAGGAAATAACCCCCTACAAAACCATCCCACTGGGGGCAACCAGAATCAAGGAACCAAAACCCCCAAGGGGGAAAATATAACAATATACCATGACAAGTGAAGAAAAACAATCTCATAACTAACTTCCCTTGTGCCTTATGTGGTGAGTATGAACATTATACTCACTAATGCCCCCAAATTTCCAATTACAAACAAATGAAAGAATCCATGAACACACAACACCCTCTGGCACCACCTACCCCTTAGCCAGACCCACAACATTATTTGCAACCACCACGTCCAGTTGTTTTGAAAAACCCCATTCCACACCAAGTTGTGATGAATACCCAACAAGAGATAAACTCTACCACACCACAAATTGGGGCAATATCAAAACCCAGGTCCCAATCAACTCAAAAATCCAGTCGATCGTAGTATCCTCGATATCAACAAAGAAGAGATTCTTCTACAAACACACAACCCTCAATACAACATGCCTCCCGACTCTACCCCAACCACCTCAGAAACAAATCCCCGTATACCTTTATAACATAATGTACATGCTAGGGTAGCCCATAATTACAGTCTAGTTGATGACTTAGCATAGTCTCCTACAACCATGTCTATGTTGGAGGTCCTCCAAACCGATCCATAACAACGTAAATCCTTGCTTTCCACCTTAGGGGCAGTCGACCCAGTCGATACTCAAATAATCACCTTTTTTTAGATAGCGGAGAACCATGCCCCCCTTGCTCTGATATCCTTTCAGATACCAGTTCAGATTCAGAGCATCATAGTTCATCGATGCATCATCAATGAAGGTGCATCCACTTGCATCATGTCCAAAGTAATATGGAAAAAACTTGACTCACCTGAGCTAGTACCATATGCCATCACCCTGAGAGATTATGATGGTCGACCATCATCCCTTAAAGGGCTCTTCCAAAATTTCCCCGTAGAACTTGGGGGAAAAACCATTTTGATTGACATTGAAGTTATCGATGCCCCACTTGATTACAATATCTTGTTCGGACGTAGCTACATGTATTATATGAAGGAGGTAGCCACTTCTATGTTTTGTACGATGATGTTCCCCCATAACGGGAAAATCATCACCATCGACCAACTTACACATTACGAGCCTAATCATTCCGCCAACATTGATAACATCCTCGCTCTTATCTGCGTTAGCTCAGATGCTTTTCCAATCATCGACATTGGCCCTGGAATATTGAAAGACCCATCCTTGTTAAGAACTTATCTTGGAGCACCACCTATCCTAAACTCATCTAGTTCAGCACAAGTATGTGTAGTTTCCTTGAACAGAACATATATCAAAGACAATACTCCTCTCACTAGGTCCCCTGCCCACATTGAATTTCCATCATTTGTCGAACTACTACCTCAGGAATTCTTTGAAAAACACCACC
>ML793211.1:454978-471584 GCA_009831015.1 Picea engelmannii | reverse complement strand
CTTAATTGGGGCATATTACATTATTAATGTTATTTTATTTATGTCGGCTTTATTCCATTAATTGTAATTATACCTCCTAGTCTCCTATATATACCAAGGAGACATTTTCATTTGGAATCATCTTGTACTTGAACATTTATGTGAGGTAAAAGGAGGTTGACCCCTCGAAGAGGATTATTATCTGAAATTCTCTCTTCTTCAAGGCATTGAGTACTTATTCTGAGGTTTTTCTATGCTATATTGATATTTGGTTCTTAACATAGGGAACTCAAGATCCATCCCAAGGAAGAAGAGGGCATTCATAAGTCCCTACCTTTCTCTATGGTGCTAGCCTATCAATACATTGATCCATTGGTAGCTATATGATTTTCATTTTCATTTTTCATGGTTCTAGTTCTTGCAATGTTTTCTAAAATTTGTTTCCTTTTATTTTTATTTTCTCGTCTCATGTGTTTTTGGTTATCTAATCAAATCACAACTCTTTGTCTTGTTTAACTAACTTAACTAGGCAATTAAGTGGTGTGTTTTTTCTCACCCATGTGACAAAACCAACAATGGGAATGAGCCCACGGTCATACAATGAAGAGTCTGAAGGAGGCTCCCTCCTTCCATAGGGTTTGAACTTGAAATTCTCGCAAGGGTAAATTCAAGAGGCCGTCAAGACTTAAGAATTTCAATAAATCCTACCCTAGCCCTCTTGTAGTCTTACGTCCCATGACTCTTTAACTGTTAGACTGAGGCAAGCAGATGACCATTCAAAAGCATGAGTTCACATGGAGATAATACATACATCTACCTTATTCATTCAATACATAACTCATTCATAGACAGATAAACATATGTGCATTCAATCACCATTTCTATTTCAACACCCAGAGTATGAAGATACTTATCAAAAAAACAAAGTTCGTGAAGTGAATGATGAAAGAGGTGCATGTTTCCACCCAACCATAGGCACAACCACTCCCAATATATTTACTGTTGGCCACCCCCAAGCTAGACCATGATGCTCTGAGAGAGACTCTTTATTCTTACTCAGTGATAGTCGGGGACAGAGGTTACTCTCCCCCTCCCACGAGATCTTGGTAGTTTGTTTTCTTTATACCAAGCAAGGAGGTCTACACGAGAACTTCCGTAGTCACTCATTAGTCTCGATTATCAACTTGTAATGAAAACTCTTCCAGCCAATTATTGCGCCTAGAAAAACCTTGTTTCTCAATTCTTCCTCGAATCAGAGAGTTGTAACTACCCTTTTTCTCTTCTAGAGACTGCTCTTTCGACTCTTCTCTCTTCACAGATCTGCTTGCTTTCTCTCCTGTCTCTGCCCCCAAATTACCTCTTTCTTTCCTTCCTCGGCAAGGTTGCATGGGTCCAAATTCCCATCTCGTGGTCAAGTTTGGAAGTCTTCCAGATGGGTACTTTGCCCCATATCCTAATTAACTCTTGAGGAGAACTCTCCCAGCTACCACTCTGACTAGTAATTCATTTATGGGTCACAGGATTGTTCTGAGTCTGAATCATTAAATCTAGTACGGTACTAGTTTGGTGGGGTGTCATCTCAACCATTTTTTGTTCCCCTCACCATCTCTCTCATTGCATCCATGGTCTATCTTGGAAAACTCTCATTTCAGCATTTATGCAACACTTATCAATTTTCTATTAATAACAGACAATGCATACATTAACCCTTTATACAAAGGTTCATCAAATAAAACATTCACACGTATCTAGTCTGGCATAGTCTCTTCGCTAGTTATAGTTATATTTACAAACTGGGGGAAACAGGGGTATTACACTATCTTTCTCCAAGATTCTTGAGAGATAGATCATGTAACAACCCTAGTTAAATAATTAATTGTCATAGTTAAATAATTGTATAAAGTGTATTAAGTAAAAGCAAGCTGACAAAAATTAAAATACTAAAAATTAAACCTCGAGATGCTTCGCCCAGGGATCCCTGAGAAAGCAATAAAAGGCTTCTTAGAAAGAAACAAGAGGGACCCATAAAAATAACAAAACAAGACCTAGTCAGAGGATAGAGGGACTCATCATGAGCCAACCTATTAGGTCCATGGGTACCTAGTAGTATGACATTGCCACCAGTTGTTTACCACACCAAGGTAGTGACTCTTGGTTGCATGGCCAAAGGAAAGGGGATCTCATCATGAGCCATTCTTCTCATTTTTGAAAAAGTACTTGTGGGTAACACTGTCACCACTGGTCACCATGCCAAGGAAGTGTCCTCTAATTATTCTCATGAAGAAAAATGCAAATTAAAAATAAAATAATAAAAAGAAATAATAAAAGAATGGGCTTGAAAAGATTTTCATCCAGGATAGGAGCAACTCGCCTTCTACACAGGCACCCATAGATAAATATTTCCATCCTCTACCCTCACAGAAACCACTTGCTTGGAAATACCTTGACCACATCACCCACTTTCATGGCTTAGATGAGGTCTCTTCCAGAAACTCTCCTTTTCCAGTGGACACTAGCCCAATAGGACACCCTGGCATTTTCTCCAAATGTGTATTGCAAGATTGAGTAATGTCTTTGAGATTTGATTGATGTATTAGGGATTTCATGCACATGTTTAATAATATTAATGATGAGATGTGATTGGCATTGCTATGATCCCTGTGACTGATGAGCCCATGGAGGGCGTAGCTGTTGATGTGCAGGATCATGCCCGACGAACAGGTACCATTTGGATCGGTACACATGGGGAGATGATCCGTTCGGACCTCCATGGGGTTGAAGAGCCCATCAGATGGATGTTGAGACCCCATCAAGGGGGAGATACAAGACAAATATGGATAAGCGACTTCGCACCAGAAAAGAGGAGGATGTTCCACCAGAGGCACCCTGGTAGAGCTTGACCTAGGTGGGTTGTGCCCTTTTCAGTGGAACGTTGGCCTTGGAAGGCCTGGGACGTCATTCATGAGGTCCATGATATCATCCTTGCTTCATGGACGTTTTGGCAGATGGACAAGGCAGTTTGGCATGTATGGCTGCTTGGAGAAGCCCAAGGGGGGGTAACGTTTTTCTCCTAGAGGCTACATTTGCCCTAGAAGGGGCTAACGTCACCCTAGAAAGGGGATGACGTCCTTATGTTTCTTGATTAGGACTTTAATTTGTCATTTAATGTAAAATAGTATGATTTTTAGTATTTTGGCCTTGTCGGCCTTTTTATGACCTAAAAGTAAAATTAGGTCATTGATACAGTATATATTGAGACTTTTTACTCTCATTTTTTCATCATCTCTCACTCGCTCATTAGTGAGGTCTGAAATTTGTGCCCTCTCTTGGGTTATTGGCTGAAATTGTGAGGCACACTTGTTGAAGATATGCATTTTTGGATTTATATTGGCATTTCTTTGCATTTTCTTGATGGAAGGTATTACAACTAGGGTTTTCTATGATGTTTCTTGGTGAAATGTAAGTGAATTTCCGCAAAACTTCTTAATTGAATGGTTGTGTTCTTATTTATTGCATTTAATGTTATATATTTGTTGCATAAATCCTAGGTGACAAGCACACATCATTGGTTCTTGTCTCATGTCCCTGCCAATACTTTTTTCCATTATTTGAAGAGAGAAAGAGACTAGTTGTAGCTACAATCTTCTTTACCTCTTCTTTGCTAGCTGTTTTATTTTCTAAGCTAAGAA
This sequence comes from Picea engelmannii, assembly GCA_009831015.1. Classification (NCBI taxonomy): domain Eukaryota; kingdom Viridiplantae; phylum Streptophyta; class Pinopsida; order Pinales; family Pinaceae; genus Picea; species Picea engelmannii. The sequence continues at coordinate 467,916 of ML793211.1, read as the reverse complement.
GGAGAAGACGTCTCAAGGCCTAGTTCCCCTACAACTTGAAGAGTCATTTTTCCCCTAGGGTTTGAAGGTAAATCCTTTCCATAGCAACACATTGCCTTCTAAACCCTCTTGTATTAGTTTTATGCTATTTTCACAACTAGTTGTCATTTCCATTGAGTTAAGGAAGGAGGAGAGAGCACCGAGGCCTAGTTCCCCTACACCAAGGTGAGCCTCTCTCCCCTAGGGTTTTGACTTTGAGGCCTTGCCCCAAAAACACCTGAAAGCTTCACCTTATAGTCCTTAGTTGTACTATATTTTGATCCTTTAGCTCATGCGTCCTCTACTTTTGACTCCATTAACCCTAAGGAACTGATCTAAAGACCTCTTGACTTGAGTAAACTTGATCACAAAACCACTCTCAATACCTTGAATGAAACCCTAACTACTCTAACCTTAGATTAAGACTAATCCTACTAACTAAGTGTTGTCGTCATCTCTTGCTATTAACACCCTTGTGCAGATAATCGTTCCATTTATGAGCAAGTGTATGGTTATTTTAAGGCATTATTTAATGAAATGTTGATTGTTAACATTGAATGCCATGTTTTCCTGATATTTATTGAAGAAGTGACATTATATATCATTGCTACTTTTATAAACATCAAGTTCGTCAATATTTAATATTCAATTGTATATATATCAGATAGTCGTTGATTTATATTAAGTACTAACCAAGCAAGCAAGATTGCACATGTAGTTTTATTGTTTCTTTGTTCTCGGACAGGGATACTTCTAGGTTATTACTTCCGGTTATCATTTTGGGGCTATAATCCAGACTTTATAATCAGGTGGTGACTTAAGAGAGGGATTACTATCACTTTTCTCTGCTAAAGCCTTTTTTCCCTTCTCAAAACCTCTAGTTACCGGGGACGTCTCCCCTAGGCTTTACCTCCCTAAATAGAAAGAACCGTCCCATTGAGGTGACAGTGGGTGGGATTGGTTCCAGTTACGCCATATTTCCTTTCAAATCTCTAGCCTTTTATCCTTTCTATAAACTGCGCGATAACATTCTATCACCGTTTCTGGGGAACAATAAGTCAAACTTTCCTCAAAGACAACCACTTTCGGTAATCCTTGCCTCTAGAGTCTCTATCTTACAAGCTTACCTAGTGACTCCACTTTGGGTGTTTTCCCTTATCTTTTGATAGTTTCAAAAAAATTATCTAGAGACTCCACTGATGACAAATCTAACTATGACTTCACAATGGGATCTAGGGAACTACAAACCTTTAGAAATGAGTAAAATATCGGGATATTCTACACAAATGCCCCCCTAGTATAAAATATGGCTCCCTAGATTCATTGGCATCAATGGAGAAAGACCTGATTATCACATCAGCAATTTTTGGGCTTTCTTTCAGCACCATCCTGTTAGTGATGACGCTGAAGACTTGGTAATGAAACTCTTATCTTCTACTCTGCATGGAGAGGCTAGAATATGGTATGATAATATTCCAGTTGCCAGCATCACATCTATGGACCAATTTCAAGAAATCTTTCTTGTGAGGTGGGGTTTGAAATTGGAAGATATCCAATCATTACTGAAAGGACTATAATACATAAAACAAACAGAGGATGAGACCATCAGAGTTTTCGGGGTTAGGTTTCAGAGGTTACTATACCATATTCCTGAAAACCATCGTCCTAAAGACAACTACCTCGTGTATCTCTATACCAATGGATTTCTAGGGCATTTAAGCTTCCTCCTAAGTAAAAAGGGTCCAAAGACACTTACAGAAGCTCACAACATGGCCAGTTGAATCGAGGTAAATCTCTCCTTGTCCAAAATCAATGACCGTACTGTGGACACTCTCAGCTTGATAAAACTAGTTTCCCTTGAAACCTTTACTGATGATCCCCAAGAAAAAAGGGAACAAGTTTTTGACCAGTAGAATGAAGATGTGATTAAGGAGAAAGAACCTAAGCAAGATGATGAAGTACCAACTTGTGCTCCTCCCTCTAATGAGGCCATACAAGAGCCCTTTTATCCTCCACAACAAAAGGATGATGAGGTTAGTTTTTTCCATTTGAGGATTCTAATAACACCTTGTCGCATGATTCAAAAAATGATGGAGAAATGGAATCTCTGAAAGAAGTAGACCTTCCTTGCTTCACAATTGAAGATGAAGGGGTAGTTCCTGAGGATGACATCATAACGCATGTTGAAAGCACCCAAGTCCTCAAAGCTCCTGCACGAGAGGAAAGAGTAAGTTTTCCTCGTCCCATAGTTTTTTATTATGCTCTACTTTGTGATGGGAAAGATCAGCACGAGATAAGAAAGTCCCTGAATGCTTTAAATCCTGCATGTTATGATACCGATAATGACATAGTTGATAACATTGATGAGTTCATAGATGTTGGGAGACGTAGGTGGGATACATTTAGTTATGATATGGATCCCATCTATCACATAGAGAGTCATCTCCAAGTGTTTCCTTTGCAATTATCACATTGAGTAAGTAGGCATTCTTGCATTCGTGTATTATATCATTTGCATTGCATGTTAGTTTGCTTTCACATTTAAATTATTGTTTTTTTTATTTCAGTTTATATATATTTATGTACGTTGGGGTGGCATTACCACCCCAATTGGTTACTGATGTTGCTATTGAGATCGATTAGGTAAATAGGTTATGCCAGATATGATGAGGTTCTCATGCGCTCTACGGTGAGCACATGTCCCCGAGTTGGAGCCAGATGTTATCCCCCACTTTTAGGGATAACTAAGAGATCATGTCTCGAGGCCCACAATTCCTAGACATGGAGTACCGAGAGCAGGATTGACTTTGGCATGGCCCTGGAGGGCCCACCTTTACTTTCTTCCAGCACCTTTATCAAGTAAGCAGCAGCAACATCCATTACCATCGACTTAGTCTTGTGTCGGAAATGGTTCTTGATCCATGAGGTAATTAGTTCGGGTATCATGGTATGTGTCACTTTGATCATCAAAACCATTCAATATGTGCATTTGATTCCTTTAATTTATAACAAATGCTTGGATCTTACACTTGCCCACTTGACCATATCTGGGGGGATTGACAGGATTCCCTAGTAATCCTGTATCCTTGGTTTCGATTTGCCACCAGGGGGGATTTATGAAACACCATCATCCTCTCCCTTCACAACACCACTTTTTCATCTATCTTCCCGCTCAATTATCCCAATTCATTTGTCTGAGAAATGGGTTGACCTATTTACAGGATTTCACCTTACCTCATGGGAAGAAGGGGATAAAGTCCCATAAGGTAAAATAAATCTGACAAAATTTAAAATCCTGAAAATAAAACCTCGAGATGCTTCTCCCAGGGATCCTCGGCAAAGCAATAAAAGGCTTCTCAACAAGAAACAAGAGGGACCAATAGAAATAACAAAACAAGACCTAGTCAAGGGATAGGGGGTCTCATCACGAGCCAGCCTAGTAGGTCCATGGGTATCTAGAAATATGGCATTGCCACCAGTTGGTTACCATACCAGGGTAGTGACTCTTGGTTGAATGGACAAGAGAAAGGGGGTCTCATCACGAGCCAACCTTCTCATTTCTACAAAATTACTTGTTGGTAACAATGTCACCACTAGTCACCACACTAGGGCAGTGTCCCTTGATTAGCCTCTTGAACAAAAAAGAAAATTAAAAATAAAATAATAAAAGAAAATAATAAAGACATGGGATTGGAAAGATTTGCATCCAGGATAGATGCATCTCGCCTTCTACAAAGGCACCCATAGGTAAATCTTTGCATCCTCTTCCCTCACTGAAACCACTTGCTTGGACATCCCTTGACGAAATCACCCACTTGCATGACTTAGATGAGGTCTCTTCTGGGAACTCTCCTTTTCCAGTGGACACTAGCCCAATAGGATGCCCTGCCATTTTCTCCAAATGTGTATTGCAGGCTTGTGTAATTTCTTTGAGCTTTGATTGATGTATTAGGGATTTCATGCACATGTTTAATAATATTGATGATGAGATGTGATTGACATTATTATGATCATTGTGACTGATGATCCCATGGAGGGCGTAGTTGTTGATGTGTAGGATCATGCCCGACGAACAGGTGCCATTTGGACCAGTACACATGGGGAGATGATCAGTTCGAACATCCATGGGGATGAAGATCCCATCAGATGGATGTTGAGACCGCATCAGGGGGAAAAGACAGGACAAATATGGATCAGGGGCTTTGTAGAGGAGAAGAGGAGGGCGTTCCACCATAGGCATCGTGGCAGATCTTGACCTAGGGGGGTTGTTCCCTTTTCACTAGAACATTGGCCTTGGAAGGCCTAGGACGTCATTTGTGAGGTCCATGATGTCATCCCTACTTAATGGACATTTTGGTAGATGGACAGGGTAGTTTGTCATGTGTGGTTTCTTGGAGAAGCCCAAGGGGGGCTAACGTTTTGCTCCTAGAGGCTTCTTTTTCCCTAGAAGGGGCTAACCTCACCCTAGAAAGGGGATGACGTCGTTATGTTGCTTGCTTAGGATTTTAATTTGTCATTTAATGTAAAACAATATGATTTTTAGTATTTTGGCCTTATCGACCATTTTATGACCTAAAAGTAAAATTAGGTCATTGATACAGTATATATTGAGAGTTTTTACTCTCATTTTTTCATCATCTCTCACTCACTCATTAGTGAGGTCTTAAACTTGTGCCCTCTCTTGGGTTATTCACTAAAATTGTGAGGCGCACTTGTTGAAGGAAGGCATTTTTTTATTTATATTGGCATTTCTTTGCATTTTCTTGATGGAAAGTGTTATAACTAAGGTTTTCTATGATGTTTCTTGGTGAAATGTAAGTGAATTTCTGCAAAAATTCTTAATTGAATGGTTGTGTTGTTATTTCTTCATTTAATGTTATAAATTTGTTGCATAAACTCTAGGTGACAAGCACACATAATTGGTTCTTATCTCATGTCCATGTCAAGAATTTTTTCCATTATTTGAAGAGAGAAAGATCTTAGTCATAGCTACACTCTTCTCTACCTCTTCTTTGCTAGCCGTTTTATTTTCTGAGCTAAGAAGGAGAAGACATCTCAAGGCCTAGTTCCCCTACACCTTGAAGAGTTGTTTTTCCCCTAGGGTTTGAAGGTATAGCCTTGCCATAGCAACACATTTCCTTTTAAACCCTCTTGTCTTAGTTTTATGCTATTTTCTCAACTAGCCATCGTTGCCATTGAGTTAAGGAAGGAGGAGAGAGCACCGAGGCCTAGTTCCCCTACACCAAGGTGAGCCTCTCTCCTTTAGGGTTTTGACTTTGGGGCTTTGCCCCAGCAACACCTCAAAGCTTCACATTCTATTCATTAGTTGTACTATCTTTTGATCCTTTATCTCCTGCATCCTCTACTTTTGACTCCATTAACCCTAAGGCACTGATCTAAAGACCTATTGACTTGAGTAAAATTGATCACAAAACCACTCTCAATACTTTGAATGAAACCCTAACTAATTTAACCCTAGCTTAAGACTAATCCTACTAACTAAGTGTTGTCGTCATCTCTTTCTATTAACACCCTTGTGCAGCTAATCGTTCTATTTATGAGAAATTGTACGGTTATTTTAAGGCATTATTTGATGAAGTGTTGATTGGTTACATTGAATGCCATGTATTCCTGATATTTATTGAATAAGTGACATTATATATCATTACTACTTTTATAAACATTGACTTCGTCAATATTTATTATTCCATTCTGTATATATCAGATAGTCCTTTATTTATATGAAGTACTGACCAAGCAAGCAATCTTGCATATGCAGTTTTATTGTTGCTTTGTTCTCAGGCAAGGATACTTCTTGGTTATTGTCACAGGAAAATCCCCCTGTGGACAAGTGGATTTCCTCTTGGATACTAGACCTCTATAACCAAGATAGAAAGGTGCTAATGTGGACACTGAAATTCCTTTTCATGAAGCTAAACTATTCAAGGAAGAAGAAGAAAGAAAGGTAAATACCTTTATCGACATTTGTCCTTGCTCAATCCAGGCTAATCTTGATCTCCAAGTTCTTCAGAAGGTCCTGCAATACAATGAACAGTGAAAACCAAACATACTTCCTACTCTACCATGATTAGCTTCATGATAGATCTATCAAAAGAAACAAGTTCATGAAACATACACAAACTTAAAGGAAACAATCCAAGCACATATGTAACTTCGGTGGTTTCTCCAAACCCTTTCCATGCACAAACAGACAGAAGTTCACGTCAACACTTTGTAAATTTCATTCTCTGATATGTTACCAGTGTAATATGTTATAGGTTGAAAACACTACCCGCGTGATATTATCTTGTGCGTACTTGACAGATATTTGATCATTGAATTTTACGCAAAGCATGCTATCTCCAAACTTGTTCTGTGTATCAAAGGAAAATAAAGAATCAGAAGAATATTATCACAAAATATATTATTTGTGAGATGTAATCGGATCTGATATGACCTGATATTTGTGAACTGCTAGAGGATTGACGAAATTGATGTATTCATCGATACTCATTTCATGCACGTCAACAACAACAATAGACGTGAGAGAAGCGAGAAACAAAAACAAAAGGAGAAGAAAATCCATGGAGAGGCAACAAGAATAAGCAGAACAAAGAGAAGCTAAAGCCTTTACAGATATGAAATATATTGCAAATCCATATAATTATATAGCATTATATATGGTCCGATCACTTCAGTGTATGACGGTCTTTTCGAATGAACTATGAACTTTTACTTAAATTTGAAGATCAATAGGAGTTATGATCTGTGTTTATCTTACTTAAATTATTGGTGCGTTACATCTGGATGACCAGATGGAACCATATTCAAAATAGGATTTGTATACTATGATTATCTCCTCAAACTAGGCAACCATTAGTGCATCCAAATGTATTGATTTATATATTACCATTATTTGCTAAAACTAAGCCATTATTAGTGCATCTAGATGTATTAAATATTGCGACCATAGGATTTTAAACATTCAATTTATTTATTTAACCTTTTAAAAATATTATTTAAATTTTAAAATAAATTTATATAAAAAAAGATTTATTATGATGGTGATTTTAGTATAAGAATGACCTTTTGCACTCACAAAATAAAGGTTATGATAATTAAATCTAACAAAAATCCCCTATGATAGTTTGGTATATGACAATAATACTTTGAAATAAGTTTCTTGTATAAATATCTTGGAATTGATACTCATCACAAACTCAATTGAAACTATAGTAGTGACAACATGTAAATGGAGGGTGGAAAACTTATAATGAGCTTGAAAATAATTGTAAATTAGCAAACCTTTGGCTATGTGATACCAACAAACTCATGTTTGAGACTCTTGAAGTGGGCAGAGGCAAGAACACAAAACTTAATTCAATCAAATTGTAAATTGATATTGCCAAGATGCCTGCAAAATGATTACAATCACCTCCTTTTTATAGAGTTCTTTGGAAGGATCCCGAAGATCTAGAGAGTTCACGAAGCGACTAGAGTGCCGGTGATTAAGTTGGTGGAGGAATTGTCTGGAAAACGGTGGAGGTTTCCGGTGGTAGGTAGAGTAGAAATTAATGCTTCCAACACTCCCCCCTAATTTCTACTATTAATTACATCAATATTTACAATGCCCAATGTTTTTTCTCAAATACTCAAATTGGTCTTGTGATAAATTCTTTGTAAATATGTCTGCAAGTTGCTCCTTTGATCTGCATTGTTATAGGATGAGTTCTCCATTGTTGACAAGTTCTCGAATGAAGTGATATCTAGTGTCAATATGCTTCGTCCTCTTATGAAAAACATGATTCTTTGATAGTGCAATGGTGGACTTGTTGTCACAATAGATTGTAGTAGGATCCTCTTGATTATGCATTAGATACTTCAATATTCTTCACATCCAAACTGCTTAACATGTTGCTGATGTACCTGCTACATACTCTGCTTCTGCTTATGAGATTGTCACTATTGGTTTTTTCTTCGATTCACATGCCACAACTCTTGTTCCAAGATGAAATGCATATCTAGATGTGCTCTTTCTGTCATCAATGTTTCTTGCAAAATCATTATCTGTGTATCCAACCAACTGCAAATTATTTCAAGTAGAATATAGTATACCATGATTCATAGTTCCTGCAATGTATCTTAATAACCTTTTTCCTACTTGCCAATGCAGATTATTTGGTGTGTCCATGAATCTAGAAATCAGACTAACTCCATACGTTATATCTGGCCTAGTTGTTGTGAGATACATCAAGCTTCCAACCAATTTTCTGAATATGGTTGAATCAAAATCCATCTCATTTTGTTCCCTACTTAGTTTTGTGCCAATTTCCACAGGTGTAGAAACTGGACTACAATTTATCATTCTAAACCTTTTTAAAACATCTTTTGCATATTTACTTTGGAAAATGAAAATGCCTTTATCATTTTGTGTGACTTCGATGCCAAGAAAATATTTCATTAACCCCAAGTCTGTCATCTCAAATTCCTTCGTCATTGTTGATTTAAACATATCAATAGAGAGATTACTAGTATAGATCAAATCATCAACATATAGGCAAACAATCAAGATCTGACCTTGTTCATTGATTTTGGTGTATAATGTAGGCTCACTAGTGCTTCTTACGAATTCATTTTTTTATCATGTATGAATCTATCATGCTATACCAAGATCTCGGTGCTTGCTTCAATCCTTAAAGTGCCTTTTTCAACCTGTAAACCTTGTCTTCTTGTCCTTTTACTTCATACCCTGGTGATTGTTGCACATAGATTTATTCTTTTAAATATCCATTCAAGAAGGATGATTTGACATCCATTTGATAAACATTCCAATTGTGTTGAACTGCAATAGCTAGTACCATCCTAATTGTGTCAAGTCTTGCTACGAGTGCAAATTTTTCATTGTAATCAACTCCATATTCTTGCACAAATCCTTTAGCTACTAATCTTGCCTTATATTTAGTTTTATACACCCATTTCACACCTATGCATTCTTTCTCCTTAGGTAAATCAACTAGATCCCATGTATCATTTTTCTTAATAGATTCCATTTCTTCATTCATTGCATTAATCCAATGTTCTTCCTTAATTGCATCCTCAAAATATATAGGATCTTGAGTAAATAGAGAAAGAATGGATTGCAAATCTATCCTATCTCCTTGATCATATATTTCTTGCAAGCTTCTAGTCTTTTTTCCTCTTAATATTGATCTTAATGATTTAAGTGTAGGATTTGAGTCATAACTTACTTGTGGACTTGATGTTTCTCCTTGCTCAATTTGCCTTTGTGAGTTTTCTTCTTGTGGAATTCTTGATGGTATTCCTCCTTGCTCATTTGATTGTTCTTCTTGACCTTTTTCTCTTTGTTATTCATATGGTATTGTTGTACATGTAATTTTCTTGTCTATATTACCATCCCATGATTCTTCCTCTTTGAATACATCTCTACTTACAATGTCTTTCTTGGTTATAGGATTAAACAACTTATATTCCTTAGATTGTTCATAATAACCAATGAAAATGCATTTTTCACTTTATCATCCAATTTACTCCTTGTTTGTTTAGGCACATGTGCGTATGCAATGCAACCAAATACTTTAAAATGAGAAACACTATGATGCTTTCCACTCCATGCTTGTTGAGGAACCATGTCCCTCACAATCTTTGTTGGACTCCTGTTCAATATATAAACTGCACAAGCTACTGCTTCAGCCCAATATTCATTAGATAGATTATTGCCTTTCAACATGCTTCTTGCCATCTACATTATTGTATGGTTCTTCCATTTTGAAACATCATTGTGTTGAGGTGTGTATCTTGTAGTGAAATGCTTCTTTATTCCATGATACCTGCAATAAGTTCCAAAAACGCATTTGACTTGTATTCTCCTCCTCTATCTGATCTTTAATATCTTAATGGATAGACCACTATCTTAATATCTTAATTCCTTAAACTTGTCAAATGTTTCAGATTCGTGTTTGAGGAAATAAACCCATGTTTTTCTACTATAATCATCAATGAATGTTAGAAAATATATGCTCCCCCCTAATGATGGTGTTTGCATCGAACCATATAAATTTGTATGCGAAATTTCTAAAGGTGCCCAAGCTCTATATGGCATCTCTTTTGGAAATCTTTTCCTGTGTTGCTTGCCCAAAATACAACTTTCACATGAACTTATTGGTGCTTGAATAGGTGGTATACCTATTACCATTTCATTTCTTTGCAATAGACACTTGATCCTTTGAAGTTTAGATGGCCATACCTCAAGTGCCATATCCATGCTTGATCTTGACTTGATGCCTTGAAACTCACTCCAATCTTCTCCATCATTTCACTTTTCATGTGAAGTGGGAACATTATGTTGTTTGTCATTTTAATCTTTGCAATCACCATTTTACTAGGAGGAATATCAAATATAATGCATACATTATTCTCAAAAGAAAATCCATAACCCTTTTGAGTAAGTTGTCCCACACTTATGAGATTATGCTTCAAACCAGGTAAAAAACAAGCATCCATAATAGTTTTCTTTCCACTATTTGTTATCACATTGATTGCAGCTTTTCCCATGACTTCTACAATATTATTATTACCCAATTTAATTTGTTCTTTAACTGATGTATCCAAATCCTCAAACAACCCTTTATTTCCATTCATTTGGTTACTACAAACACTATCAAGAAACCAAATGTTGCATTTTCTTGAGCTACATCACATATAATAAACAATGTCTCAAAACTACTCTCAAAGAAATTTGCATTCTGTTTTCTCATATCTGCTTGTTTCTTTTGGCATTCATTTGAAAAGTGAACATACTTCTTGCAGTAATAACATTGAATATTTGATTTGTCATACCTTTGTGATGCTTTATTGTTATTTCTTTCCCCTGAGTTGAAATTTTGATTTCTCCTTCCTCCTGGGTCTTGATTCTTTCTTTCTTCTCTTTGAAAATTATTTCTTCCTCGTCCTCTTCCTATGAATCCTGGATTTCCTCTTCCTCTACCTCTACCATATGCCATTTTTGTTTTGAATGCATGCTCCAATGAGGTATTTCCATTCCTATTCAACTTGTATTCATAATTTTTCAAGGAGCCAACCAACTCATCCATAGAATATGTAGTCAAATCTTTAGATTCTTCAATTACCAGAACAATTGCATCAAATTTTCTAGGAAAATGTCTTAAAACCTTTTCTACAACCTTTTGATCTGCTAGCTCATCACCATTTTGTCTAATTTGATTAACCAACTCTATAACACGATATGTAAACTGATCTATTGAATCAAAATCTTTCATTTGCAAGTTTTCAAATTCCCTTCTAAGTGCTTGGAGTTTGGCAATTTTTACCTTGCTAGTGCCTTGATATGTTGTCTCTAGAATGGCCCATGCTTTCTTGGCTGTAGTGGCTAGTTTAATCCTTCCAACAATCGAATTTTCCAATTATCTGCAAAGCCCTTTTATTCTTTTTCCTATTTTCATCTAGCATTTTCTTTTCATCAACACTCAAAATAGACTCATCTTATGATTTAGTATAACCATTCATTACTATATCTGATAGCTCATATGAATCAAATTCTAATTTCATTCTAAATGTCCAATTATCATATTTTTTCCCAGAAAATGTTGGAATCATAAGTTGTTGATACATTCTTGATGCCATTTCTTTTAAAATAAAATCAAGCCTAAAAAAAAAAAAAAAAAAAAACTTTCAGCAAAATAAACAAGAGATTATATAGTAAAGGAGGGTGACTGCTCTTTACAATTCTTTTTTGAATTTATTCCTTTCCTTCTCCTTCACACAACCTCAACGCTAATTATTCTCCTCTGTAAAGTCGGTCGTGCAAACTCAAATACTATCAAAAACCCAAATTTATCCTCCGGACAGCCAACTCAAACCATTTCAAACAACTCCTACTGCTTCAAATTCTCAGTGGTAATACTAGAGTGTTCTTGATCCAATCCGAGGGAAAAAGAAGATAATGCAAGATATTTTCAGATTTGCAGATCTCTAATTTTTAGATCTGCCATGACTTGCTTTAGATATACCTTCAGGAAAAAACTCCTTTTAATGCACGAGAAGTAGTTCCACACACTCTACCAAGGATTCGAACCCTCTAAAATGGGGTAGCGAACGCAAATGGTGGCAGGAAGGCTCTGCAGCGAACAAATATTATCGTTAATCGAACTCACAACCTCTCATGCAATGGAGAGGCTAACAACCAAAATACCAAAGAACAACGGCTCTGTGTAAGCTCTCATCCCTCATGCTCTGATGCTCTCAAACCCTCAGCCCTCACAGACTCTATTGCTCCGCAGATCCTCAACAATTGCAGCGAAAGGAACACAAATGGGGGCGGCTCTGCACCTTTCTTCCTGGCAGTGGATTTCTCCGACTCCTCCTCATTGTCGCGCCTTTCTTCCTGGTAGTGTATTTCTCCGACTCTCTTTAACACTGCTCTTACAACCTTCACAACCCTCACGACTCTCCGGGAAGCGATGGCTTCCTTAGCTCTCCAAATATCACACCAACTTGCTCACCTCACTTTGATACCACGATGACGTGGGCAGAGGCAAGAACACAAAACTTAATTCAATCAAATTGCAAATTAATATTGCCAAAATTCCAATAGGGCCTTAATGAATGTTGTTTAATGAGTTATTACAACTTATGCAGGGAATGCGGAGCGAGTGAATGCAGCGTCTAGGGTTTGATATCGTGAATGCAGCGTTGCAGGGCTCGAGACTTTACAAGTTTCACCTGGGGCTTTGAACAGTACGCATAGGCAGTCCTCCTGACTGGCCACACCATGGCGGCTTCATCGGGAGGAGGGACGGCCCCCTCCTACCGTAATATTGTGAGCGGTGACACATCCCAGACAGAATCGACACAACCACCGACAGCTCCAGTGCTGGGAGCAA
>ML793211.1:424705-450149 GCA_009831015.1 Picea engelmannii | reverse complement strand
GGGAAAACTATCACAGAATTATAGTTGAAGGGGATTCAGCCATGGTAACTGGAGTTCTTCAGAAATTGCAACAAGGTACCCCTTGGGAGAAAATCACCCAAAGTTGGAGGACAGCTGCTCTTATGGAAGAGGTAAGTAAATTGTTGAAGAAGGTTCACTATATACTCCCTAGCCACATCAAACGAAAAGGCAATGCTGCTGCAGATTTCTTGGCCAATTGGGGAAGTCAGAATACGGAGCGCTCCATTGATGCTTGTCCACGTCAAGCAATCTGGGATGTGGAATTACACTCATTACAATTGATTGTCAACAAAGATCTTCAGCCATAATCCGTCAATAACCTTTATGATCCATCCAGCTCTATCAAAAGTTGTGGTAACCACTTATAATATGTATCATCAGATTGAACAAGTTGATGCAGGAGGACAGTTAGCCAATGCGTTGTATAGGATAAAGAGACAATTTCAATTTTGGTACGCCTTCAAAGCAATTAGACAGCTTTCAGCCCTGAATTCCTATGGACAGGTTGAGGCTAAATCTTAAATGTTTTATGTAACCTGGTTTGCATATATAAATAGAAAATAGACAGGAACCATCTAATTTACAAAAAAAAAAAAATATTGCCAAAATTCCTGCAAAATGATTACAATTTCCTCCTTTTTATAGAAGTATTTGGAAGGATCCCGCAGATCCAAAGAGTTCACTAAGTGACTGGAGTGCCGGTGATTAATTCGATGGAGGAATTGTCTAGAAGATGATGGAGGAACTGTCTAGAAGATGATGGAGGTTTCCGGTGGTAGGTAGAGTATAAATTAATTCTTCCAACAACTCTTTCCACTACTCTTTCCACTAGTATTATCTTGTATTGATGTGAAGTTTGGGGATGCACTATCTCTCAAGAATCTTGGAGAAAGATAGAATAGATCCAAAAGAAGAGAAGTTTGTGGATGCACTAAAGCAGGGATCACATAATGATGTCAAATCTTGGCTAAATTATTGGAGAATAAGAGAAGTTATTATGGAGATTAAAAATATAGTTCAAGATAATCTTACGAAGAATCTATGGGGTGATACAGAATTAGAGAATAAAAGAAAATCAAGATATTATAGAGAAATATCATCTATAAAATTTAGAGTCACCTCTTACATTGCCTAACATTTCCCCTTTAAAAACAACCCTAAAGAATTTACAAGAATTGTGATTATTTTATGTTTTTTTTTAATCTCTTAAAATATGTATTGACGATTTTTATAATTTTCTATTTTAATTAACAAAATTGGCTTACATATATTATAAAATGGAACATGGAGACAATGTAAATAATTGTGAGCTTGAAAATAATTGTAAATTAGCAAACCTTTGGGTATGGGATACCCAAAAATTAATGTTTGAGACTCTTTCCACTAGTATTATCTTGTATGGATGTGAAGTTTGAGGGTGCTCTGTAAGGTCTCTTCAAATAGAGCCTTATAAAAAATAAAAAAAATTGATTAAAGAAATGCTATCCTAACATTTTCACAATTTCATAACCAACATATAACCATTCATCTTAAGTAAAATTTATGAGCAGATCATAATAAATTATATAACACAGCAGAAAAATGAAAATACATACCTCTAACTGATGCTCTGCCCAAAACCGTCTAACCACCCAGCCAACTAGGAACATAGCCTCTCTGACTCCCTAGCTCCAGGATTTTGTAAGGATTCCTGGCCCCCGAGCCCAAAACTCCCAGTAACTGGTGCCCCCTTGTAATAGTCCTACCACAAGCTTCTCCAGCCAGAAACTAGTGATACAATCTCCCAATATCCGTCGAAGTAAAAATGCCCAATACAGTCTCCCATATGAAAATAATGCTCCCTCACCAAAAAATGTCCCCTTCTCACGAGTGTTTTCCCCCCCTCATAACCTTCTTCACCATTCACTGCCTTTTCCTTTCATTAAGACTCACCCACCTTTTCCCTCCATTCAATGCCAACCACCTTATCCCTCCATTCAATGCCAACCACCTTATCCCCTTCTCCTTAATGGTTCCATCATTTGATATGTTAAGTTTTCTTTTAATAAATTAAAATTTATTAAACTTAAATTCATTACCCAATTTTTTTATGAGTTAATTAATTAATTAATTAATATACATTAAACAATTAATAATCCAGGACAATTAATTAATTAATTAATTAAACTTAATACACTTTAAACAATTATTTAACTATGACAATTAATTATTTAACTAGGGTTGTTACATACACCCACCCTTCAGGAAACTTCGTCCCGAAGTTAAAGTATTTTAAGATACAAGGGGAAAGACACAGGGTTCACACATTCATATCCAATAACCAACATTATCAGTAGGTAAGCCAAGAAAACTCATACATACTAGTGTACATGTGCAAGAAATGCATGTGTAGCTAGTACATACAAGTCTCGTGCATGTACTAATAACAATAACTATCACCTCTATAGTAATTTTTGTATGCATCCAATCCATTCAAGAAGACTATTCATTGTATAAAAGATAATAACCCAATCAAATGTTTGCAAAATCCCTTAATTACAATTATCTAGCTCAACAATGTTATTTAGACAATTGTAGTTTAGTTAAGTAATTATGAATATTCATATATACTCATTTTCTTTTCCGAAGGAAAAACAATAAATTCTACCATAAGGAAAATCTCCATACACTCTCAACCATTTCTACTCATCCTTCCTCCCTAACTTACTTCCATCTTCCATTCATATCCTTCCTTTGTTGGACTATCTTGGAGCGTCAACTATATTGACCTAACTCCAAATAGAACCCATAAGCGGAAGTGTCACTATCTTGACCAAGCTTCCCCAGCAGGCAACTGACAGTCATCATCACACATCTAGGGTAGCGTGAGCTAACATCATCCTCCCATGACTCCAGGTTTCGAAGGATACACGGTGGGAAATGCCTCCACCCCTCCTAATAGGACTAAGGTCCACACCCTACAATGGAATATACAATGGCACCGTGTTGCTGGGAGTTTTGTCATCGTTTATTCGGTTTTGGGCAGTTTCACCTCCTGAAATCCTGCACTTGTCCACATATCATAGTAATGTATCCAAACCAATATAAATTCACATACAAAGATTCATACCATATTGTTTCTCGGTCAGTGGTCATGACATCCACTTCCATTATCATTATCCCTTGGCTATTCCATAGCCCAATAACCTGCAGATTAGTCTGTAACACAAACTCATACATATCTATGCATTATCGTCATGTAATTGCATACAACCATAATTTCAATTTGGTATCCGCGTACCAACCACTTTAATATCAAAGTTTTCAAGTTAGAAATAGATCTCATAATATCCCATAATTCAATTAACGTTACCCATTCATAAAGTTATGATTTACATAATGGATTGCATCATATCCAACATCATTCAAATAGCATTTAAACATTCATAAGATTCACATTCACACAATATATTGCATCATATCCATCATCATCAATAACATTAAAACATTCATAAAATTTACATTCACATAGTAGATCACATCATATCCATCATCATCAATAACATTTAAACATTCATAAAGGTTCACACGTCTTAAAAGTTCAAGTGTATCATTTAATAGTTTCACTGTGAAAAGAAAATAAAGGTGTTTAGGCCACATGTAATCCTAGTTGTCTAAGTCAAAAGGTGGCATTAAATACTCCCAACCTTCGAGAAACATATTCTCGAGGTGGTCAAAAAAGTGAGGGATAATCTCGTCGTAATGTCTCGACATCCTCCCAAGTAGCAAATCTTGGACTAAACTTGTCCCACTGGACCTTAACTTGGTCTACCAGACAGTTCCTGAGCTGTCAGACTCTACGGTCCAATATGCGTAACGGTTCTACCGTGAGGGTTCTCACGTCCGATACCTGCAATTCCTTCCAATTTAGTTTATTTGGTTCATCAGCAACATAATGACGTAGAACATATACATGAAAAACATTATGAGTTTTATGCAAGTGGGGTGGCAGTACGAGACGATAGGCAACGGGTCCAATTTTCTCTTGGATTTTGAACGGTCCTATAAATCGATCTGACAACTTTGTCCCTTTCCTGAACCGAATGGTACTCTTATTAGGCTTGATACGAATTAAAACCTGATCTCCCACTTTATAGCTTTGATTAGTCCTGTGTGCATCCGCATAATTTTTTTGTCTATCCTGTGCTTCCTTTAGTCTCTGCTTAATTTGAATCACCTATTCCTCCATCTCTTGAATCAACTCTGGCCCAACTGTTACTCGGTCTTCTAACCTATCCCAACTCAATGACGTTCTTCATGGCCTTCCATACAGAGCTTCGTAGGGTGGCATTCCAATGGAGTTATGAAAACTGTTATTATAGGCAAACTCTACCAAAGGTAGGTACTTCTCCCAATGGGTTTGATTATCCATAACATACATCCTAAGCATGTATTCCATAACCTGATTTACTCTCTCAGTTTTCCCATCTGTTTTAGGATGATAAGTTGTACTTAAGTTCAACTGAGTCCCCAACGTGGACTGCAAACTTGTCCAAAACCTAGAAGTGAATCTGGAGTCCCTATCTGAAATGATATTCTTAGGTATCCTGAGCAAATGGATGACCTCACTTACAAACACACGTGCCACATCATTTACATCATAAGTGTCTCTAACCAAAATAAAATGAGCACTCTTGTTTAATGTAATGAACCTAAAAAATCACCATAAAAAATAAAAAAAAATCTATGACGAAATCTATTTCGTTTAAGCTCAGAATTTAAGAGAAGGTAAGATTTATTTATGTCCATAAACTAATTATGAAAATTTAAAAATACTTAAAGGCGCATGTCTTCATGGAAAGCAACACTCAAAAAAAACATCACGCTAAAAAAACCTGTGTAACTAGTTTAAAACCTTCATGTGCAACAAATTATATACTTGTCTCGCCCTACACATAGTGACTTATAATGATTATATATCATCTCTATCCTGTCTCTATCTCAGATGAAGATTCTCCATTGATTCTACCAGTCCAATCCTTATCGTATTAGAGTTGTTCATATAACCAATAACTCCTACCTTGTTCCTATAGTTTTATGAAAGACAGAGTTCCAATGGGTTTCGGCGATTTTCCAATGCCGAACACATAAAACAAAGGGGTCATGTTGTTTTCCAAACAAACGCAGAAAAATAACTGGAAGACCATGGCATTAGTACTTCGGGGTTTCAAGGTTCAGAATCACGCAACTTCAAAAGCCGAAACATCAAACCACAACAATTCCCGAATTGTGAAAGGAGAGTGGGACCGACACGTCAGGGTTTCAAGGTTCAGGATTTCGCATTTGGAAGTGTCAAACACTAACACACCACAACTTCTGAAAAGTGAAAAAGGAAAGTGGGACCCACACATTGGGGTTTCGGGGTTCGGGACTTCGTGAGTTCACATGCCCAAACAACAACATATACAAACCTCTGAAATGCGAAAAAGGGAAGGTGGGACCCGCATTTCAGGATTTCAGGATTCGAAACATCGTGAGTTCCGGTGTCCAAACATAAACATAAACAAACTTCTGAAATGCGAAAAAGGGAAAGGTGAGACCCGCATTTTTGGATTTCGGGGTTCGGAACTTCGCGAGTTCTGGTGTCCAAACATCAACATAAACAATCTTTCGAAATGCGAAAAAGGGAAAGGTGAGAGCCGTATTTCGGGATTTCGGGGTTCGAAACTTCACGAGTTCCGGTGTCCAAACATCAACATAAACAAACTTTTGAAAATGCGAAAAAGGAAAGGTGGGACCCACATTTTGGGATTTCGGGGTTCAAAACTTTGCGAGTTCCCGTGTCCAAACATCAACATAAACAAACTTCAGAAAATGCGAAAAAGGAAAGGTGGGACTAGCATTTAGGGATTTTAGAGTTCGGGATTTCGCGAGTTCCAGTGTCCCAACATCTCATGTAACAAACTTTTGAAAAGCGAAAATAAAGTTGGACTAAGTTTTTTTGTTGAAAAATTAAGGAAATCATACACAAAGGAAAAGAATACTCTACTTCTACTGTGAAATTTCACACTATAATCATCCCTCCCTGATCGTTATCCTTTACTAGTGCTCTTGATTTCGTTTTCTAGGAGAGTTCTTGCTTTTATTTCTGGGAGACAGAAGGTGTAGAAGGCTACAATATCCCTTTACCGGAAGCCTAAAACTTATGAATTTTACATGCACAGAAGGGTACAAAAGGATAAAAGCTTTTTGTATAAGGTAAATTCTAAATCCTTCATAGACCTTAACTAAAGAAAGGGGTAGACCATTCTCAAACAAAAAACAAAGAAAGCAAACATCCTCCGAAAGGCGTTGATTCTCATGATTATTTTAGCATCCGAAAAAAAAAAAAGGGTTTCCAAAATTCTTTAACTTTCCGAAATTTGTCATTCTATACTCAACTAGTATTGTGTTTGCATGTTGTTTAGTGCATGCAAAGAAACTCATACAAAGCAAGGAAAGACACATATGTAGATAAATACATGAGTGTCCTTGTGATCCATTGATCCTTGCTACTTCATATTCTCTTCCATTCTTAAATGTAAGAACAGGAAGTCTCTTTAAGGGGCAAGAATTTTCAGAATTTTAAATCTAGCGATGCATCTACCAGTTTCCTTTTGACACAAAATTACTCAATTCCGATTTGCTCAGTTTTAGATTTGTTAATATTTCCGTCATAGAAATAAAACTATATCTACATGGATTGGTCTTGTTCTCATACACAGAGTATCCTATCATTTCGACTTTAGATTAAACCTAACCTATAGATGGATTGCATTTCTTAAACTCAAATCATAAAAAAAAGATTTTCCTAGTACTTCCAGATTTCGGGAGGGACCATTCTAGAAATTTGGATTGTGATCGAAATTTTAGTACCACAACAGATAGATTATATCCATGAAAGGATTTAATCTTCCACAACAACAATATATATATACTTCAACAGTCATATTTAAACACTCCAGCAGATGAATTATAACTATATATACATACAGATTTCCATATAATCCTCACAGCGAACAGATATGATCATTCAAATCGTTTATGTTTAACGCAATTAGATAGATTCACCCAACAGATACATGACATCAAACAAACACAGCCATTCATAATAGAGAGGGGTAGATAAACATATATGAATCTAGTCCGCGGGAAGACAAAGGGAACATCCACGTTCCTCCCAACCGTAGAACAGGGCAGCCAAAACTACTTGCCTGATTTACCCCCTAGCCTGACCATGAATCCATGAGGGAGAACTTGGAGACTCCTCAGCAATATTCCAAATATTTTAGCATTTATCCCCTTGCATCACACTTGTTCGGCAGTTCTCATAAAAACAAGAGGACTCGCAATCCTTTCCCAACATACTTGGCAGCGTCCTGTCTCCTCGCATATGTTATTTATCAAAAAAAAATCCCAGGTCTTTTTCCCTCCTTTGGGGATTTTCACAGCTCTCTTAATTCCTGATCTTCAGGGGCTGCCAGTGGCCAAATATATAATTTTCCACTTCCCATAATCAGCCTAGAGCCAGTTCCAACATGTTCCCCCACTCATGGAGTCATGGTCAGCTGATTTTAACGTGGTTGTTCCATTTGTCCTCCTACAATTAATATAAATATTATGTTGTGATACAAGTTTCATAGTCAAATAGTTAGTTGAGTCGAAATAGATTTATGCCCAACAGTCATGATAATAAAATACAATTATTAAATTCAAAATTCGGAATTGCCATAAATGGAAAAAAAATTCCAGATTCAAATTTGCCAAAAACAGAAATAAATTTCAAGCACATAAAAATATTTTATTTTTTGGGGGATGTCACATCCTTTCCCCCTTTAGTAAAACACTATCCTCAGTGTTCATTCCTTTCCTAGAACAGGATTGGATGATATTTCCGCAAATCTCCCTCCAATTCCCAAGTGGCCTCCTTAGGACTAAAGTGATTCCATTGCACCTTTACCTGAGCGACGACTCTATTCCGAAGTGTTATTTCTCTTTGGTTCAGAATGCGCAGGGGTTCCACCTGGAACTCGCCTTCGAGTTCCACCTACACCAAGTTCCAATCAATCATATGAGTAGGGTCATGAATATACTTTTTTAACAAAGAAACATGAAATACATTATGAATTCTTAGATTACCTGGAAGTGCAAGATGATATGCTACAGGTCCAATTCAAGCTAGTATCTCGAAGGGAACACAAAACCTGGGTGCCAACTTGGCACAGTTCCCCAACATCAGCGAGCTTTTTCGGGCATTGACATTAGAGTAAACATGGTCTCCCACTTGAAATTCCAAGTGCCTTATTTTCTGATCCGCATAGCTCTTCTATCTGTCATGTGCTTCTTTCAAGTTCTGTTGTACCTTCCTTACCATGTTCTCCATTTCTTGGAGCATCTCTGGTCCAACCATGAGTCTGTCAGCCGGGTTATCCCAGCTAATTAGAGTTGTACACTTTCTATCGTACAATATTTCGAAAGGGCTCAACTTAGCCGAAGTTTGGTACCCATTGTTATATGCAAATTCTACTAAGTGTAGGTAGTCTTCCCACTTGTTCGGCTTTGTTCTTACATACATGCGGAGCATATCCTCTATGATTTGGTTTGTCCTCTCGGTCTATCCATCCATTTGTGGATGATAACTCATACTGAAATTCAAATTAGTATTTAGCCCTACAAATAATTCCTTCCAAAAAGCGGATGTGAATTTTACGTCTCTATCTGAAATCACCATTTTAAGAATACCATGCAGTCTAAAAAAATTCTTTCATGAATATTTAATAGCTTTAAAAGTAGACTTTATAGGAATAAAGTGTGCAGAATTACTGAGTTTATCGATTACAACCATGATTGAATCATTTTGTTTCTGAGTTTTAGGCAAACTTGTTATAAAGTCCAATGATATGGTCTCCCATTTCCATTATGTTACTGGTAATGGCTGTAATAGGCCAGTTGGATGCTGGTGTTTGACCTTAACTTGCTGACAATCTTGGCACCTAACCAAGTACTCTGCTGTTTTTCCCTTCAGGTTAGGCCAATAAAATATTTTTTGAGTGTTGTTATTGTTTTTTGGTAGCTTGGATGGCCAGAATATGGTTTCTTATGCACTTTGTCCAAAATAGTTAGTTTAAGCTCTGTTGAATCTAGTATGTAAAGTCTGTTTTTAAATCTTATTAGTCCCTTCTTGTCGATACTTATATTTGGTTTATCTGAGTTTGTGATACTATTTTGAAATTCTGCCATCATCTTAGTGTAATGTCCGTCATTAACACCTGCCATTCTTACTCTTTGTTCCAGATAACTTTCTGCCCTGCTAATATTTATCTCAAATAACCCATGGATTATGTGGCTTAAAGCATATGCTACTTTATTTTCTTTACCCTTGATATGTCTGACCTCGAAGTCAAATTTGCTCAAAAAGGATAGCCACCTTACTTGTCTTGCATTAAGGTATGGTTGGTTAAACAAATATTTCACCCTGCTATTATCCATCAATAGTAAGAATTTTCTGCCCATTATATAGTGTCACCACATTTTAAAGTCATGTATTACTGCTGCCAATTCAAAGTCATGATTGACATAATTTCACTCGTGTTCTTTTAATTTTCAGGACTCATAAAAAATCACATGCCCTTCCTAAGTTAGAACCCCACCTAGTCCCTCTTTACTTGCATCAATGCATACTGTGAAGTCTTTATCTGGGTCTGCTACCTTCAAAATGGGCGCTGATGTCAATAATTCTTTTAGCTTGTTAAAATTGTCTTGACACTTTTGCAACCAGTTAAACTTGGTCCCTTTCTTTTGTAATGACGTGATAGGGTAGGCTATCTTGGAGAACCCTTCTATAAATCTGCGATAACATCCAGTGATTCCCATGAATGACCGGATATCTGCCACATCCTTAGGCACTGGCCATTCCATAATGGATTTTATCTTTTCCGGGTCTACGGCAATACCTTCCGAGGAAATGACATGTCCTAAATATTGTATTTCCTTTTGATAAAAGTCACATTTGTCAAATTTTGTGTATAATTTGTGTTTCCTTAGTGTTTTCAAAACTAGTCTTAGGTGTTCATCATGTTCCTCCTCCATTTTAGAATAGACCAGAATATCGTCGATAAATACTACTATGAACTTGTCTAAGTACTGGCTGAAAATGATGTTCATCAAGCACATAAATGTGGCTGGTGCATTAGTGAGTCCGAAAGGTATGACTACAAACTCATAGTGTCTGTATCATGTTCGAAAAGATGTTTTGTTTATGTCCTGGTCCTTTATCCTAACTTGATGATAACCAGATCGTAAATCCAATTTTGAGAAGATATTGGCCCCACCAACTTGATCGAACATATCATTTATCCTTGTTAAGGGTTATTTGTTCTTAATGATCACTTTGTTCAGTTGTCTATAATCGATACAAATTCTTAGAGTATCGTCTTTCTTTCTCACAAAGAGGACTGGTGCTCCCCATGGCGAGACGCTTGGTCTGATATACTCTTTGTCCAACAATTCCTTTAATTGTATTTTTAATTCTATCAGTTCTGGTAGACTCATTTGGTAGGGTGCTTTTGAGATGAGGGTTGATCCAGGTAGTAAGTCTATGGAGAAATCTATTTCTCTCCTAGGAGGCAATTCTGGTATCTCATCAACAAACATGTCTCTGAATTCACGTAGGACAACAAAGTCTTCTAACTTGGGCTTATCTTCTTTTTCTAATAGATTCATCACTTGGATGGTGTAAACTTGACATCCCTTTCTAATACATTTCTTGAATTGCATCGCTGAAACTTGTTTGACTAACACAGGTTTTGGTATGCCTTGGGTTGTTCTAACAGTGCCAAAATTATCTTTGTAGCTAAGTATCTTTGTATAACAATCTAGTACTGCTTTGTGTTGTTCCAACCAATCCATCCCGATAATCATATCATAAGATCCTAGTGGTAGGATGTTCAGATTGGTCCTTATCTTTTGACCATCTAAGCTAAACTCAAGATCAGAAATAAATTTAACTACTTTTCTTTTAGTTCCTGTTGCTAGTTGTACAAGCCAAGATTTTGCGTGCTTTTATTTCTTAAGTTTATTCAACTCCACTACATTGGGAGTAATATAACTTAACGTAGCTCCAGGGTCAATTAAAACAGAAATTTGAGTGTCATAGATTTTACCTTCGATTTCTACCACCGAGGACTAGTGGTCATCTTGTCGACCATTTATGGCTGCATTTATCTAATGTGGACTTCTGCCCACGTCTCCCACTGTCGAGGCTTCCTACAAATTGTGAACAGCAGTTTTGTTGGCTGTAATTAAACATGGATAGTTCCTCCTTAGATGAGGCTCTCCACACTCCCAACACTTTAGTGGCTTGCGGGAGTTGTCCTCAAACTTCTTCGTTCCTAGGTTTACCGGTTTACCGCTACCTTGCATATCCGGATGATTGGAGTGAAAATCCTTCCTTGGGAAACTTTTTGCTGCATTCCGATAAGGAGTTGGCTGGTATCCCTTCTTCCGCCGGTGCATTCCATCTTGATTTTTATCCTTCCAGGTCTTGGGAAACTCTACCCACTTTTTATACTGATCATAGCACATTCGTGCCTTCCTGAATGCCTCACTCAAGGATTTGGGGCTGTCAAACTCAATTCTGTCTCGATAAGCCTGTGGTAAACAGCTTAAGAATCATTGGATCTTTACCTTGTCCTCCCGGATGTACGGTACAAACCTTAATAGTTCCAGAAACTTATTTATAAGGTCCTCCATTATCATTTGTCTGAGTCGTAAATCGTAAAATTATTTCATCTACCTTTCATAATAGCTTTCAGAAAGGTATTTTTTCTTGAAATACTTCTTAAAATCAGACCATTCCAACTGTTTCTCCTTTAGGCCCTTGGCCAACTTCAAGTCTTGCCACCAAATGCTGGCCTTCCCCTTCAGATTATAGATGGCCATTATGACCTTCATGTTAATGGAATAGTTGTAGAACTGGAAGTATTTTTTGATGTCCAACAACCATGCCTCAACTTCTTCTCCTGTCCTAGATTCTCTGTCAAAAGTAGCTGGTTTAATCTTTTTAAATTCTCCTTCAAGGTGGTATGTTTTTTTTTTTTTGTCTGGTATGGTTTTGTCTTCAACTGAAGGTGTCCCTTCATACGAACTATCTCCTTTTTCTTTTTTCGCACCAGAATTCTTGGAGGCCCTCTTGTTGACCTCTTCCTCATGGTTATCATCTTTTGGGATTTTCTTGGTTACTATACTACGCAGCAGGACTTCATTTATCTCTTGTTGTTCCTGCTGTGCCTTCTTCAATTTTTCATTGTCGGTCTTGAAAACCTGTAGTTCAAGAATAAGGTTCCTCATTGTTTCCAACACCTCCCTGGGTGAGCTTCCATCACTGTTCTATCTCATATCTCCAGGAGGTCCTTGCTGTGGATTCCCTTCCATCCTGATTTCTGCACCTTCTTGAGCTGCCATTATTTAACACAAAACAGAAAAGATTTATGTTTGTAATCCGCAAGATTTATTAGATTTTTCATAAATCATAATATATACTAAGCAATTAATGTGTCCCTATTCAGGCCCAGTGTTGTAACTTTTTCTCTGATACCATATGTAATGAACCTCAAAAATCACCATAAAAAAAAAAAAAAAAATCTATGACGAAAGCTATTTCGTTTAAGCTCAGAATTTAAGAGAAGGTAAGATTTATTTATGTCCATAAACTAATTATGAAAAGTTCTAAATACTTAAAGGCGCATGTCTTCATGGCAAGCAACACTCAAAAAAAAAACATCACGCTAAAAAAACATGTGTAACTAGTTTAAAACCTTCCTGTGCAATAAATTATGTACTTGTCACGCCCTACACATAGTGACTTATAATGATTATCTATTATCTCTATCATGTCTCTATCTCGGATGAAGATTCTCCATCGATTCTACCAGTCCAATACTTACCATATTAGACTTTTTCATATAACCAATGACTCCTACCCTGTTCCTACAGTTTTATGAAAGACAGAGTTCCAACAAGTTTCGACAATTTTCCAATGTCGGACACATAAAACAAAGGGGTCATGCTATTTGCCAAACAAACGCAGAAAAAGAATTGGAAGACCGTGGCCTCAATACTTCGGGGTTTCGGGGTTCAGAATCATGCGACTTCAAAAGCCGAAACATCGAACCACAACAATTCCCGAATCGTGAAAGGAGAGTGGGACCGGCACGTCGGGGTTTCGGGGTTCAGGATTTCACATTTGGAAGTGCCAAACACTAACACACCACAAATTCCAAAAAGTGAAAAAGGAAAGTGGGATCCACACATCGGGGTTTTGGGGTTTGGGACTTTGTGAGTTCACGTTCCCAAACAACAACATATACAAACCTCCTAAATGAGAAAAAGGGAAGGTGGGACCCACATTTCAGGATTTCGGGGTTCGGAACATTGCGAGTTCCGATGTCCAAACATCAACATAAACAAACTTCCGAAATGAGAAAAAGGGAAAGGTGAGACCCGCATTTCAAGATTTCGGGGTTTGGAACTTCACAAGTTCCAGTGTCCAAACATCAACATAAAAAAACTTCTGAAATGTGAAAAAAGGAAAGGTGAGACCCGTATTTCGGGATTTCAGGGTTCGAAACTTCGTGAGTTTCGGTGTCCAAACATCAACATAAAAAAACTTTCGAAAATGCAAAAAATGAAAGGTGGGACCCGCATTTCAGGATTTCAGGGTTCGGAACTTCGCGAGTTCCCGTGTCCAAACATCAACATAAACAAACTTTCGAAAATGCGAAAAAGGAAAGGTGGGACCCGCATTTCGAGATTTCGGAGTTCAGGATTTCACGAGTTCTAGTGTCCCAACATCTCATGTAACAAACTTCCGAAAAGCGAAAAGAAAGTTGGACTAAGTTTTTCTATTGAAAAATTAAGGAAATCATACGCAAAGGAAAATAATACTCTACTTCTACTGTGAAATTTCACACTATAATCATCCCTCCCTGATCATTATCCTTTACTGGTGCTCTTGATTTTGTTTTCTGGGAGAGTTCTTGTTGTTGTTTATGGGAGACAGAAGGTGTAGAAGGCTACAATATCCCTTTACCGGAAGCCTAAAACTTATGAATTTTACACGCACAGAAGGGTACAAAAGGATAAAAGTTTTTTGTATAAGGTAAATTCTAAATCCGTCATAGACCTTAACTAAGGAAAGGGGTAGACCATTCTCAAACAAAAAACAAAGAAAGAAAACATCCTCCGAAAGGCGTCGATTCTCATGATTATTTTAGCATCCGAAAAACAAAAAAAAGGGTTTCCAGAATTCATTAACTTTCCGAAATTTGTCATTCTATACTCAATTAGTATTTTGTTTGCATGTTGTTTAGTGCATGTGAAGAAACTCATACAAAGCAAGGAAAGACACATATGTAGATAAATACACGAGTGTCCCTGTGATCCATTGGTCCTTGCTACTTCATATTCTCTTCCATTCTTAAATGTAAGATCAGGAAGTCTCTTTAAGGGGCAAGAATGTTCGAAATTTTAAATCTAGCGATGCATCTACTAGTTTCCTTTCGGCACAAAATTACTCAATTCCGATTTGCTCAGTTTTAGATCTGTTAATATTTTCATCACAGAAATAAACCTATATCTACACAGATTGGTCTTCTTCTCGTACACAGAGTATCCTATCATTTCAACTTCATATTAAACCTAACCTACAGATGGATCGACTTTCTTAAACTCAACTCAAAAAAAAAAGATTTGCCTTGTACTTTCGGATTTCGGGAGGGACCATTCCAGAAATTTGGATTGTGATCGAAATTTTAGTACCAAAATAGACAGATTATATCCATGAAAGGATTTCATCTTCCGCAACAAAAATATATATATACTTCAGCAGTCATATGTAAACACTCCAACAGACGTATTATAATTATATATATACATACAGATTTCCATATAATCCTCACAACGAACAGATATGATCATTCAAATCGTTTATGTTTAACGCAATTAAATAGATTCACCCAACAGATACATGGCATCAAACAAACACAACCATTCATAATAGAGAGGGGTAGATCAACATATCTGAATCCAGTCCGCAGGAAGACAAAGGGAACAACCACGTTCCTCCTAACCGTAGAACAGGGAAGCCAAAACTATTTGTCTGATTCACCCCCTAGCCTAACCATGAATCCATGAGGGTGAACTTGGAGACTCCTCAACAATATTCCAAATCTTTCAGCAGCTATCCCCTTGCCTCACACTTGTTCGACAGTGCTCATAATAGCAAGAGGACTCGCAATCCTTTCCCATCATACTTGGCAACGTCCTGCCTCCTCGCATATGCTATTTATCAATTTTTTTGCCCAGGTCTTTTTCCCTCCTTTGGGGATTTTCACAACTCTCTTAATCCCTGATCTTTAGGGGCTGCCAGTGGCCAAATCTCTGATTTTCCACTTCTCATAATCAGCCTAGAGGCAGTTCCAACATGTTCCCCCACTCATGGAGTCATGGTCAGCTGATTTTAACATGGTTGTTCCATTTGTCCTCCTGCAATTAATATAAATATTTTGTTGTGATACAAGTGTCATAGTCAAATAGTTAGTTGAGTCCAAACAGATTTCTGCCCAACAATCACGATAATAAAATACAATTATTAAATTCGAAATTCGAAATTGCCATAAATGGTAAAAAAATTTCTAGATTCGAATTTGCCAAAAATGGAAATAAATTTCCAGCACATAGAAATATTTTAGCTCAATAGTAAAATCAAGCTCCCTCTCAGGAGGTAACCCTGGTAACTCATTCGGAAAAACATCTTTAAACTCCGACAATACTGGGTACTGATCCAAGGAGGGTCCTTTCCTTTCACTCACTGCTTCCACTAGATAAAGTCAACACCCTTGCCTCATGCATCGCTTAACCTCCATAGTTGAGATAAAGCATAGAGACACCTTTCTTTGTACACCCTGGATCTCTATTGGCCTTCCTTCATCGTCAACACAAAGCACTCTTTTTGCGAAACAATCTACCATAACTCGATGGCCTTCTAACCAATCCATTCCAATGATTAGGTCATATGCCCCAAGAGTAGTGACGTATACCTTCAACCTGGTAGTACACACTCCTAGGTCTACTAGACAATTATCAATGCTAGGTCCTACCACTTTTTTTTCCCTGGAAGCCATCTCGACTTGTTTAAAGTCATTGTTCCCGTAGGTTTCCAACCCACTCTTTTCAAATGCAGATGGTGAAATGAAACTATCTGTAGCACCATAATCAAATAAAATTTTAACATTGATATGATTTAGCATACCTGATGATTCCACCACCGTGGATTGATGTTCGTCCTAGTGATTATTAACTGTTGCGTAAATCTGGTGACTGCCACTTACTCTTCCCATCTGGGCCTTTCCTTCTCTATGCACAAATCCCGATTGTAACTCTGAGCAGTCACGCTAGTAATGGGGTCCTCCAAACCCCCAACATGCAACATGAGATGGAACCTGCGTACCACTTTGTGATGGTCTCTAAAATGAGTTCCTTTCCCTGGAACCCCTTTCCCTACTAGCTACTCCCTGAGATGGTCGTGGACATGCCTGCATCGTTCGTGATGAACGAGATGCTGCACTCGCTGCCATTGAAATACCTGTGGTGACTGTCCTTGGTGCGACTCTATTACCATATGGAAGTGGCCTTGAGCTCCCTCCCTTGGAAAATGTCCTAGGGGTCTTCCCCACAAATCCAGGATGATGCAGAAAGGTCAATCTCATACCTCCATTTAAGTTCATGTGTTCCTCCACATAACATGCATTTTCCACTACTTTTGCTATTGAAGACGTTTTCCACATCCGCACCATGGCCCTTATCTTAGAGTGTAACCCATAGACAAAGAATGTTTCCCGTCATTGGTCATTATCCATGTATGAAACATATTTGACCAATTCCATAAACCTGATATTGTATTCTTCTACGGTCCTGTTTCCCTATACTAGAGCATGAAATGATCCCACCTATTGTTCCTCATAGTATGTTGGTAGATATTTCCTTCAGAACCTTTCCTCAAAAAGTTCCCAAGAGACGGTGTCCGGGGTAAGGTGCAATTTCCTCTCCAGGTTGCCCCACTAGTTCAGGGCACTGTCTCTCAACTAAAAAATTGTTATTTCCGCCTTTGACGTGGATGCATACTCTCTTAAGGTGAAACACCTTGTCATGCCTTCCAACCATGCCTTGACACGTTCACTAGCACGACCCCCAACAAACTCTGGAAGTTTGATCTTCTATAGTTATCTAGTGATGTCTTCGGGTGGAGGCCCTCCCCTTGAATCCCTCGACGCTTCAGGATTACCCATTCTAGATGGTGGGGGTTCCACATCGATCCCTGCTGGTTGATGCCCCTTTAAAGTCTCATTTATGGCCTCCAAAGAGCGCAGAATAAGAGCTAATTTAGGTGATGGTGGTGGCGGTGTTGGTGGTCTCTGTGTCGATGCCCCTCTACCTCGATTTCCTCGAGTCCTAACCATCCTGTAATTGAATCTGCATCCACCAAGAGTTTTTCAAGGGGCATCTAGGGAAATTTCACATTTGTGCAACTTAAACTAGAAAACAGGGTTAGGCGTAGGTTTTTTTTACTTGTCTGTAAACAAACGTTACTTTATTTAGGAGAAGTGGCTAGGTTAGGGTTAAAGCGTCTAAGCTTGATATCTTCGCCTAAGAAAACTATTGACCCTCTCGCCTGGTAGTTACGTTGGTGTTGTATTGTGCTCGCCTATTCCTATAACTTACCTTCCTAGTGTGCATGAAGCCCCCTCCCGCTTATCTTGGTCCAATTCCTTAAACTTTTCGCTTAAAACAATTTAATTAGTCGCTTTAACTAGTTTTAAATTTAAACATGAATCATAAACTTAAATATAATTTAAACATTAATTACTAATGATTAATTAATGATTCTATTCTAATGATTAATTACTTTTAATTAATCACATTAATTATACTAATAAAGCATACTTAATCACCTTGATTAATCATAATTACTTTAATTTTATTTTAAAACATATAATATTTAAATTTATGTTTTCTTGTGTCATTATTAAATAATTAAAGTTTAAACTAAATGTGTTTTCTTGTGTTATTATTATATAATTAAGTTTAAACTAAAATTAAGCAATTAAAAATTAAAAATTTAATTATATAATAATATTTAATAAAAATAAATAAAAATAATATATATATAAATAACTATGGTAATCAAATACAACAAAATAATAAAAACAAATAATAAACAAAAAAAATAATATAAATAAAAATAATAAAAAAATAAAATAAAATAAAATAAAGTGTGGGCATGCATGAAGCCCACGTGCCCGGCCCCTATTCCCTCCCGCTTTCCATAACTAAACCCTAAACTCTCATTTTCGCACAAGATTTTCCTCTTGCAAGGCCCCTGGCTACACTATCGACCGCCATGGCCAGCCTCCTCTTTCATTTTCATTTTTGGCTCTTGATGTATGGCACTGGTGCTTGGGCGCTTGGTCTGACTTCTCCTGGTGGCTTGGCACAGGCGCTTGGCTTTGGTTGTGGACGTTCCAGAGTGCTTATTGGGTATGACTTGATATCATGTGGGCTCTACCCGCGCAAGTTCGAATTCTACCGTCCACACCTACTTGGCCATAACTGTCATAGGTAACACATTTTTTTTGTTTAACAACAAGGAATTCGATGGAGATTATCGGGTGTTTTTGTTTGTAATCTTACTGTGTATTTTCATATCTTGAAGGATATGCATTGGAGCTTGGTGCTTGTGTATTGGCTTCTCTGTGTAGCTTGGCAAAGGCCTACGGGCTTGGTGCGCTTGCGGGCTTAGGGTTTAGGGATTTGACGCTTGAGAGTGGCTTTGGTGGTTGTTTGTTGGTTGCTGGCGGGCTCTTTCCTGTACACAATATTTTTATATTCTCCTTCGTCATGGATTGATGCTTTGTGGATTGGGATTCGATGTCTTGATGCCTGGTTTGGCCCATGGACTTGGGGTTTGAGCAATGAGCCTTGGGCCCATTACCTTTTTTTTATATTTGATATTTAAAAAAATGCATTGACAATTAGTCTGGACTCCTCGTAGCCTTGTCTTGTAGCATTGTGCTCTCCATTTGTCCCCCCTCGTGGGCTCCTGCCTCTAGCCTTGGCGCTAAACTTGATGTGTGTATTGTATGTGGGTTGTCACTGGGTTGCCTCTTAGGCTTGCGCTAAGCTTGCATTTGTTTGTGATTTGGGTTGTCTCTGGGTTTCCCATTAGGCTTGCATTGAGCTTGTGTTTGTTTGTATGTGGCTTATGCTGACTTGTGAACTTAGGTTTCATAGTTGGAAAATAACTTGGAAATTGGCCTTCGAGCCAATAATATTTCCCACTTTTTATATTTGATGTGTTGTGTACAAATTCATCCTCTTGGGATCCTCCTCCTCGACATCTTGGCATTTGGCATTGGGATTTGTGTTATGTGTTGGTGCGAGATTGGCATTGAGTGCTTGGGCATTCGGTGTTTAAGTTCTTAGATTCACTTTTGTATGTAATTTTCCTTCCTACCATATGAAAGGAAACCCCCATTTTCAAGCATGTTTTCATATCCTTGAACTTGTTTAAGTTACTAGATGCGTAGTGCAATGAGTTGTGGCCCTATGGGCTTCTCCACGAGGTACCTTATGTTGAGTGTTTGGAAATGTTGTTGTCGATTGCTAGGAGCAAACACATTTTTATCCTTAATTTTTTATTTTTTTTCATATTTATATTATATAAGTATGGAATGGAAAGGGCTTGGCCCTTGCGCTTGGCTTTCATGATTTATGTGTTGGTTTGTTTTCGACAAGTGGACTTGGAGTTTGACATGGTTCAATATGTTTACGTTTAGACTAGGTCACTTGTGTGCACACCTTTTTGTTTTCATTATTTATATTTATATGTATATTTTTTTATATAGTTTAAATAAATATCTTTTATATATGTCTATTTATATACAGTCATTTATACCTATGTTTAGAAGTTCCAGGGCAGAGCATAATTATTTGGAGGGATAATTATGTATATATATAGATCTATATATATACTAAAAAAAAAATTGTGCTTGCCTTGTAGGTTAGGTGGAGCTGGAGCTTGGCCCTCAGGCCCAGATTTATAAGTTTTCCTTAAATATATTATTTATACCCCTGGTTGTTTATGTTTATATCACCCTTTCAAATTATTTTACTGGTATAGGCCAACAAGTTTTAAAGTTTTAAGGGGGGTTTCAAGCAGGTTTTCAGGGTTGTTTGATTGACACATAACATAGCTTTCAGTCAAGAGTCAAGAGGATGGGTGGGTAGGTAGGCCCTTGGCTCCAGATTTTAAACTAAAGCTTTGATACCATGTGTAAGGTCTCTTCAAACAGAGCCTTATAAAACAAAAACAAAAATGATTAAAGAAATGCTATCCTAACATTTTCACAATTTCATAACCATCATATAACCATTCAACTTAAATAAAATTTATGAGCAGATCATAATAAATTATATAACACAACAGAAAAATGAAAATACATACCTCTAACTGATGCTCTGCCCAAAACCGTCTAACCACCTGGCCAACTAGGAACAAAGCCTCTTCAACTCCCTAGCTCTAGGATTCTGTAAGGATTTCTGGCCCGCGAGCCCAAAACTCCCAGCAACAGGTGCCCCCTTGTAATAGTCCTACAACAAACTTCTCTAGCCAGAAACCAGTAATACAGTCTCCCAATCTCCCTCAAAGTAAAAATTCCCAATACAGTCTCCCATATGAAAATAATGCTCCCTCCCCAAAAAAAGTCGCCTTCTCTCGAGTGTTCCCCCCCCCCCTCATAACCTTCTTCCCCATTCACCACCTCTTCCTTTCATTAAGACTCACACACCTTATCCCTCCATTCAATTCCAACCACCTTATCCCCTTCTCCTTAATGGTTCCATCATTTGATATGTTAAGTTTTGTTTTACTAAATTAAAATTTATTAAACTTAAATTCATTACCCAAATTTTTTAATGAGTTAATTGATTAATTAATTAATTAATATACATTAAACAATTAATAATTCAAGACAATTAATTAATTAATTAATTAAACTTAATACACTTTAAACAATTATTTAACTAAGACAATTAATTATTTAACTAGGGTTGTTACATGCTCTATCTCTCAAGAATCTTGGAGAAAGATAGTGTAATACCCATGTTTCCCCTAGTTTGTAAATATAACTATAACTAGCGAAGAGACTAGGCCAGACTAGATACATGTAAGTGTTTTATTTGATGAACCTTTGTATAAAGGGTTAATGTATGTATTGTCTGTTATTAATAGAAAATTGATAAGTGTTGCATAAATGATGAAATGAGGGTTTTCCAAGATAGACCATGGATGCAATGAGAGAGATGGTAAGGGGAACAAAAAATGGTTGAGATGACCCCCCACCAAACTAGTACCTTACTAGATTTAATGATTCATACTCAGAACAATCCTCTGACCCATAAATGAATTACCAGTCAGAGTGGTAGCTGGGAGAGTTCTCCTCAAGAGTTAATTAGGATATGGGGCAGAGTACCCATCTGCAAGACTTCCAGACCTGACCACAAGATGGGGATTTGGACCCATGCAACCTTGTTGAGGAAGGAAAGAAAGAGGTAATTTGGGGGAAGAGATAGGAGAGAAAGCATGCAAATTTGTGAAGAGAGAAGAGTCGAAAGAGCAGTCTCTAGAAGAGAAAAAGGGTAGTTACAACTCTCTGATTCGAGGAAGAACTGAGAAACAAGGTTTTTCTAGGCGCAATAAATGGCTGGAAGAGTTTTCATTACAAGATGATAATCGAGGCTAATGAGTGACTATGGAAGTGCTAATGTAGACCTCCTTGCTTGGTACAAAGAAAACCAACTACCAAGATCTCATGGGAGGGGGAGAGTAACCTCTGTCTCAGACTATCGTTGAGTAAGAATAAAGAGTCTCTCTCAGAGCATCACAGTCTAGCTTGGGGGTGGCCAACGGTAAATACATTAGGAGTGGTTGTGCCTATGGTTGTGTGGAAACATGCACCTCTTTCATCATTCACTTCACGAACTCTGGTTTTTTGATAAGTATCTTCGTACTCTGGGTGTTGAAATAGAAATGGTGATTGAATGCACATATGTTTATCTGTCTATGAATGAGTTATGTATTGAATGAATAAGGTAGATGTATGTATTATCTCCATGTGAACTCATGCTTTTGAATGGTCATCTTCCTACCTCAGTCTAACAGTTAAAGAGTCATGGGATGTAATCCTACAAGAGGGTTGGGGTAGGATTTATTGAAATTCTTAAGTCTTGGCGACCTCTTGAATTTACCCTCGCAAGAATTTCAAGTTCAAACCCTATGGAAGGAGGGAACCTCCTTCAGAATATTCACTGTATTACCATGGACTCATTCCCATTGTTGTGTTGGTTTTGTCACATGGGTGAGAAAAAACACACCACTTAATTGGCTAGTTAATTCAGTTAAACAAGACAAAGAGTTGTGAGTTGATTAGATAACCAAAAACACATGAGACGGGAAAATAAAAATAAAAGGAAACAAATTTTAGAAAAAATTGCAAGAACTAGAACCATGAAAAATGAAAATGAAAATCATATAGCTACCAATTGATCAATGTATTGATAGGCTAGCACCGTAGACAAAGGTAGGGACTTATGAATCCCCTCTTCCTCCTTGGAATGGCTCTTGAGTTCCCTAGGTTAAGAACCAAATATCAATATAGCATAGAAAAACCTCAAAATAAGTACTCAACGCCTTGAAGAAGAGAGAATTTCAGATAATAAGCCTCTTCGAGGGGGAAACCTCGTTTTACCCCACATAAATGTTCAAGTACAAGATGATTCCAAATGAAAATGTCTCCTTGGTATATATAGGAGACTAGGAGGTATAATTACAACTAATGGAATAAAGCTGACATAAATAAAATAACATTAATAATGTAATATGCCCCAATTAAGGGGTAATGAGCCAATATTAGGGCTTAACATGCCTCTCCCCTTGAGACAAGTGTTGTCCGCAAAACTTGAGTAAATCTGGATGCTTTTGTATAAAAGACTCATCTTCCCAAGTGGAATCTTCAGCAGATAGTTTCCTCCATTTAATGAGATACTCTGAAATGGATCTATTCCTCAGCTGGCGAATTCTTGTGTCAGTGATGGCTTCATGATCCAATATGATTTTTCCTTCCTCGTCAAGTTATGGAAATATAGTTTCAACTAGGATATTGTCACCTATAACCTTATTTAAGCATGAAACATGGAAAACTAGGTATACTTGTGAAGATGTAGGCAAATCCAATTTGTATGCCATAGTACCAATCTTTTGCAACACATTATAACGGCCATAGTACTTTGGTGATAATTTATTATCCTTGTTGGATTGCTCGAGGGACATCTGTTTGTATGTTGTAGTCTTAAAAACACCCAATCCCCTATTTCAAAACTTCTTTCAGTACGAAGTTGATCTGCTTGTTGTTTCATGCGATTCTATGCCATGGTCAAGTTGTCCTTTAAGATTTGGAGAACTTGTTGTTGATTCTCGATGTGATCTTCCACTGCTTGAACCTTAAATTTTTATTTTAGAGAAGAAGTGATGGAAGGAGGGTGGTATCCATAAAGTTCCATAAATGGTGTCATTTTTGTTGCAGTATGAAAGGACGTGGTATACCACCATTCTGCCAAGGGTAACCATTTGAACCATTGTTTTGTTTATCAGAGACAAAGCAATGAAGGTAGCCTTCCAGAAATTTGTTCACTATCTCGATTTGTCCATCAGATTGAGGGTGATAGGATGAGCTATGAGCCAATTGAGTACCCAAATAAGAAAATAATTATGTCCAAAAATGTCCAGTGTAGATGGGATCTCTGTCACTTACAATAATCTTTGGGTTGCCATGTAGCTTTTGAACTATCTCCATGAATGTGGTGGCAATTGTACTAGCTTTGAATGGATGAGAGAGTGCACAAAAGTGTGCGTACTTGGTCTGTCTATCAACAATCACCATGATGACACTCTTTCCTTCAGACTCCGGTAACCCTGTGATGAAATCCATGGAAACCTCCTCCCAGTGTTGACTTGGGATGGCTAATGGTTGTAAAAGACCTAGGGTCTTAATTGTTTCCACCTTGTTTTGTTGACAAACCAAACATTCTGTGACAAACCTTTGAACATCAGTTTTAAGGCCATCCCAAAAAAAATCCTTCTTGACTCTATGGTAGGTTTTAAAAAATCCTGAGTGCCCTCCTACTGGAGAGGTGTGAAATTCCAATCGTACCTTTTGTTTGAGTTGGGAGTTCTTACATAAATATAAGTGATCTTTGTACCATAGTGAATCATTTTTCCATGTAAATGTATATGATGCACTGGAATCCCGTTGTAACCTTTGAATGAGAGTCCACACTTTTTCGTCATTCTTCCATTCATCCCTTGCTTCTATTATCCAATTAGGTTGGATGTTCGAGATAGCACAAAGAAATGCCTCAACATCTTCATCATTTCTTGAGAGTGCATCTGCCACAACATTTTGCTTCCCCTTTTTATAGATGATTTCAAAATCATAGACAAATATCTTGGTTACACATTTTTGTTGTTATTCTGAAGATAGTCTTTGTTCCAAGAAGTATTTAAGACTATCATGATCTGTTGTGACCTTGAATTGTCTGCCTATTAGGTAAGGACGCCATTTATTCAATGCATGTAGCATTGCATCATTTCCTTCTCATAAATGGGTTTGTGTAAGTCCTTTCCCTTGAGAGGTTGACTTTCAAAATCCAGGGCCTTCCTTCTTGCATTAGGAAAACACCAATTCCATTTTTCGAGGCATCACATTCCACAATAAATGTTTTTGTGAAGTCTGGAGTGGTCAAGACAGAAGCTTTGCACATCACGTCTTTAAGTTGTTCAAAAGCTTTAGGTGCCTCTGGAGTCCATGAAAATGCATCCTTCTTATTTAGTTTCGTTAAAGGTGTTGTTATTCTTCCATAGTGCCAAACAAACTTGTGGTAGTAACCTGTCAAACCCAAAAATCCTCTAAGATTCTTCAATGTTTTGGGAATCGACTAGTCCATCATGGCCTCAATCTTCTTAGGGTCTACCTTGACACCTTCATGAGATACAATATGACCCAAATACTCTACCTCCTTCACTCCAAAGAAACATTTGGATGGTTTGGCATATAGTTGTTTCTCCTTTAGTAGTTGTAGCACTTTGTCACCATGTCGCACATGATCCTCCCAAGACTTGCTATAGATTAGTATATCATCAAAAAATACTAACACAAATTTTCGAAGGAAGGGCTTGAAAATGGAATTCATCAACCCTTGGAATGTGGAAGGTGCATTTATAAGGCCAAAAGGC
>ML793211.1:375206-401891 GCA_009831015.1 Picea engelmannii | reverse complement strand
GAATACAAGATAAGTGGTGCGGTGGTGTTTTCAAGGAATTCCTGAGGTAGTAGTTCGATGAATGATGGAAATTCAATGTGGGCAGGGGACCTAGTGAGAGGAGTATTGTCTC
The DNA here is from genome assembly GCA_009831015.1 of Picea engelmannii. Classification (NCBI taxonomy): domain Eukaryota; kingdom Viridiplantae; phylum Streptophyta; class Pinopsida; order Pinales; family Pinaceae; genus Picea; species Picea engelmannii. The sequence continues at coordinate 401,779 of ML793211.1, read as the reverse complement.
TGATATATGTTCTATTCAAGGAAACTACACATACTTGTGTTGAACTAGATGAGTTGACGCAAAAAGGTCCTTCCTATCACCCACAGGGTCTCTCCACCTTGACCTCCTGCTCGCAGGATCGTTCTCAAATTCCCTTATTCGAGCTGAATTAGCTCTTTAGATCCCCTCGGGAATCACTGTGAAAAATACCCGATCCACAAGTCCTTTAATTCCTCCCCACGACCTTCAATACTTGACCGTGGTTATCCCCAACTCTCTATCATGTTTTCGGGGTTTCGTCATTTCTGTTGTCGAGAGTCACTGTACTCTCTAACTCCCGACCTCCGATTCTCCGATGAGCTCCTTTTTTTCTTCTCGCGCTGGCCCTCCAGGCTCAGCTACTACCATATGACCACTGCTTCCGCGACCGTGGCCTTACCTCACAACCTCGCAACCTCGCCGGTTGAACCGTTGAGTTTTCATCCTCCTACTCCGCGAATCCATGAGACGCGAGAATTCAACGGAGCGCTAACTCCTGTCTTTAGGCAACATGTGTCCACCCTTCGGCCGCACAGTCCCACCTTATGCTATGCCACGTGTCCCACATGAATCTCGGCTCCTCGTCACTTCGTGACTCGGCGTCCACATGAATCTCGGCTCCTCGGCACTTCGCGACTCAGCGTCCACACGAATCTCGGCTCCTTGTGTCCTCGTGACTTTGAATACCCAATGTTTGGGCTCTCAACCTGTGAACTCTCGAGTTCACGAGATCTCTCGATCTCTCACCACCTGTCCTCCCCAGATGGATGGCTACGATCCTCTCGCCTCTTTTCCGCTTTGCGTCCTCATGCATTGCGACTTTGAATACCCAATACTTGGGATCTAACCCTGCGAACTCCCGAGTTCATGAGATCTCTCGATCTCTGCCACCTGTCCTCCTCAGATGGGCGTCTACGATCCTCTTCGCCACTTTGCGTCCTCACGCCTCGCGACTTTTAATCCCAAATCCTTGGCTCTTTCACTCACGAGCTTTCGAGTTCGTGAGATCTCTAGATCTCTGCCACCTGTCCTCCTTAGATGGACGACTACGATCTTCTTACCATTTCACTGTTCATGAAGTCGAATGGATTCCTCTTCCAACCTCCGATGCCCGAGTCCCCGATGTGGGTAATCTCCTTACACGCGTCTGCTCCCAACGAACGATCCAGATTAACCTCGCAAATTCGCGACCTCTGATGCCGAGGGACTCTCCTCACGTTCTTGATATCCCGAATATCCCGATGATCACTCCTCGTGTCGGGACTTCTCTCTTGCGGTTCACGAAGGCTTAAACTCTGTGCAACTTCCTGCAGATCCGACGGATGTCGGGTATCTACCCCAGATCTGACGACCCAGATATGCTCTCCTTGTGCGCTCTCCTCCGGCTGCTCTTTGAGCTTGAAAACCAACGGTCCAGATTCTATCAGCTAATCAAATAGCCGATATTTCTCCTTCTGAGTTTGGCTCTCTTTCTCCCTGCACTTGGAAGAAATTTGAATTTCCAAATGCCTCAACCTTTGTCTGTTCCTATGCGAGCTCCACAACCACGAGCCTCGCCACACGTATACAACGCTTCCCTTCCTAAGATTTCTCCTCCTCCCGAACCCTCTAAGGATTCTTCGGCTCTTGCGTCTCTGCAGAGTCTTCCCGTATTAAAGTGCTATCTCTTCTGAGATTTCACAACCACTTAGACCCCTTGGGGGATTTTATTCTTCTTCTCCCTCGGATGGAGAACGAAATGGATACCTTCCTGGTTATCCTTCTTCTCAAGAGAACCTCTCGCTGAGTCTTTATGGGTGTTCAGTAGCCCAACAAAGGTCCCTCAGTGGACTCTTTCTTCAAATGGAAGAACTCAAAGAGTTCTCTGTTCTCCTATGCCTGCTTGCACACTTTCTCTACGCCCTCCTAGCGGAGTATCTTCCCTTCCACAGAACACTCAACAGTTCTATCTTCCTCCCTTGTGCACCTATGCACTTACTCGATGCCCTCCTGGAAGAGCTCTCAGAATCCTCAGTGATTCTATTTCTTCTGAACTCTTAGTAGAGTTCCCTCCTTCGTGCACTCCTGTACATACGCTCAATGCCCACTTGGCAAAGCTCTCACAGAATCCTCCACGATTCTGTCTGCAACTGTGTCCTCTCCCACACAGCCTTGCCTCCAAGGTATTCAGTAACCTTGAGGTCTTCTTCCTGAGTTGTTGACTTCAGTCCTGTGCCTCAGCACATCTTTGTCTTTACCCGCAGTGTTCAGAAGTGCATCCTCCGTGCACGGCTCTCAGAACCCTCAGCGTTCTGTCACACCCTCCTGGTGTGAAGCCTCAAATACCTTCAACCTGAAATCACACCAACTCCTACAGAATGCATCAACAATCATACATTCACAACATACATAGGGAACACACACAGACATCCATATACACAGAATATGCAGGAAAAACTGCTATGTTTATATTAACAAATGGAAAATACCTGAAATTACAATGGTGTTCCTGAGCTCTCTCTGGCTCCTCTCCTACAACCACTCTAACTCATCTATTCTAGCTCCACTAACTCAAAATGAGATCTCAAAATCTCTTTTACATGAGGGGCTCATCGAGCACTTCCCTCCAGAACTCACCTACCCTATTCAATTACAATCAATGGTTGTCTAGTCTGCTATACAGAACTAGATCTCAGTCGATCTTCATTAAATGCTTATCTTATCTACAGCCTGCGCAAAGGCATGGCTTCCCTGGCTCAACAGCCTAAGCACATTAAATTACATTGAATTTCAAATTCAAAATGAGGCTGCGCCTCTCTTCAGCCTTTGAATGCGTGCGCTCTAACGTGGCTGGCTGGTTGGCTGGCTGACGTGGAGAGATGCTCCTGCATCATGAGTTTAGGATAGGTGGTGCTCCATGATAAGTTCTTAACAAGGATGGGTCTTTTAATATTTCAGGGCCAATGTCGATGACTGGAAAAGAATCCAAGCTAGCGCAGACAAGACCGAGGATGTTATCAATGTTTGCAGAATGATTAGGCTCGTAATGTGTAAGTTGGTCGATGGTGATTATTTTCCTGTTATGGGGGAACATCATCGTACAAAACATAGAAGAGGCTACCTCCTTCATATAATACATGTAGCTACATTTGAACAAGATATTGTAATCAAGTGGGGCGTTGATAAATTCAATGTCAATCAAAATGGTTTTTCCCCCAAGTTCTACGGGGAAATTTTGGAAGAGCCCTTCAAGGGATGATGGTCGACCATCATAATATCTCAGGGTGATGGCAGATGGTACTAGCTCAGATGAGTTGAGTTTTTCCCATATTACTTTGGACATGATGCATGTGAATGCACCTTCATCGATGATGCATCGATGAACTGTGATGTTCTGAATCTGAACTAGTATCTAAAAGGATATCAGAGAGAGGGGGGCGTGGTTCTCTGCTATCTAAAAAAAGGTGATTATTTGAGTATTATCTGGGTCGACTGCCCCTAAGGTGGAAAGCAAGGATTTTCATTGTTATGGACTGGTTTGGAGGACCTCCAACACAGACATGGTTGCAGGAGACTATGCTAAGTAATCAACCAGACTATAATTATGGGCTAACCTAGCATGTACATTATGTTGTAAAGGTATATGGGGATTTGTTTCTGAGGTGGTTGGGGTAGATTCGGGAGGCATGTTGTATTGAGGGTTGTGTGTTTGTAGAATAATCTCTTCTTCATTGATATGGAGGATACTACGATCGATTGGATTTTTGGGTTGATTGGGACCTGGGTTTTGATATTGCCCCAATTTGTGGTGGGGTAGAGTTTATCTCTTGTTGTGTATTCATCACAACTTGGTGTGGAATGGGGTTTTTCAAAACAACTGGAGGTGGTGGTTGCAAATAATGTTGTGGGTCCAGCTAAGGGGTAGGTGGTGCCATAGGGTGTTGTGTGTTCATGGATTCTTTCATTTGTTTGTAATTGGAAATTTGGGGGCATTGGTGAGTATAATGTTCATACTCACCACATAAGGCACAAGGGAAGTTAGTTATGAGATTGTTTTTCTTCACTTGTCGTGGTATATTATTATTGTTTCCCCCTTGGGGGTTCTAGTTCCTTGATTCTGGTTGCCCCCAGCGGGATGGTTTTGTTGGGGGTTATTTCCTCCTGGTCCCGGGTTGTTATTGTTTTAATTTTTTCCTTTTTTTTTGGCATTACTCGACCAATGGACCAGATTTTCCGTATTCAAAAGTTCAAAAACATGAACCTATTGAATGGGATAGCGATGAGAAAAGTTAACGCCAACATGTGGATGTCCTGGTGGAGGAGAAAGTGGCTGGGGAGGACTAGGAAATGGAAAATATGGATTATTTTTTGGAGATGATCCATATGGCGTATAGGAAGTTGAAGTACTTCCAATACTATTGGGGTTATATATGGGGGTTGTGGGTGGACCCATACTTGATTGAGATACCACATGCATCAGGGGTACGGGTGGGGGTCCCCCCAACGAAGAAAGGGGGGAAAAAAGATATGACTGGTGGTGAGTGGGAGAAGGGTAATAAGACGTCCCTCCATATGGTTGAGGACACTGATTTGCACCATAAGTAGGTGATGGGTGGTTGTAATGGTTGAGGTGTGTCATAGAACCAATCAACCCATCCACAGCATGAGAAACCCCAGGTTTGTCTTGGCCAAATGGTAGGAGTCAAGGTGCATCAAGAAATATTGTGTACAAGTAACCTAATTGGCCATATATATGAGGTCAAATTGTTGAGCCTTGTTGATTGCTTCTTCTTCTGATTGAGGAAAAGTGGATGCTACATCCTTGGAAATCACAAGATGCTACATCCTTGGCAATCACAAGATGCTACATCCTTGGCAATTAGATGTTTTTTCCATGCTTATTTTCATGAAATATTGGCACGTCTAAGATCCTCCTCTCTCGGCATTCAATCCATACAGATCTTAGCCCTTGATATCCAAATCTGATTTCCATTATAATGAACCATGCTTCATTTTAGATATATTAATGTGAGGTTTCAACTCTGTTATTTCTATTGTGATTATGTTAGGCTACATGATTCTTATTATTGGTTCCTTGAGTCTTAACTAGAATGAGACTTCAGTCTTTTGTCTAATTTAGGTAATGAGAACCATTAATTGCATATGCATTTAACACTTATCAAGCATTTCCACCATAATATATTTGTTAATGTGTAACGAAAGTTTTTATAATCACTTTAGAAAAATTGAATTATTCTTACTTAGATAGACTCCCTTAACACTTTAAGAGGTAGTTAATCAAATTGAATAAATTCATATGCATTCATACACATAAAATGTAGAACAATGAGATTCATAAGAAAACGTTCCATGAAATGTGTGTGTGTGTGTGTGTGTGTGTGTGTGTGTGTGTGTGTGTGTGTGTGTGTGTGTGTGTATTTAACATAATTTCAATTGCACATTTTTTACAAAATGGAACCTCGTGCCAAATATACAAAATGGTAGCAAGTTCCCTAACATAAAAAATAACCATATGGTGGCTTAGATACAAAATGGAAGTGGTTGGTCACTCATTGACCACTGCCACTCTTACCACATCAAGGAGCATCCTGGAAATGGAGCTTTCTTCTATTGTTAAAATAAGTACCTCAAGTGGGTTTGCATCTGGGTGTGGTTTGTTGCTTCAAAGAGTGAACAAAGAAAAAAAATTGTTATGATTTATTTTTCAACAATGAATTAAGAGACTTACAAAATGATACTTTGTAATTCCACATAAGACAACTCACTGCAAATGGTAATAACAATTGTGAGGTTGTTACCCTCCTCCATGACCCTAATCTCTCAATGATTCCATCCTACAACAGTTACAAGGACAAAATCATGAAATTTAAACAAATATGCATAAAGTCAATTCCATTGATGTTACGTAAAAAATGATCATGAACACATTATATCACCATCAATAACTTGGGCCTCAATGTAGTGTTGCTAGAAAGTGGAGCACTCGATTGTACAACTTGCTCCAAGGAAACATCTACTACAATAGCCTTGGTGGATGGTATATATTGAAATGATGGTGGGGGTTGGTGGCATAAGGGTGCATCCATTGTGGATGGATGCAATGGAAGAGGTGGTGCAGATGGCTGGCCTATGGGTGCATCAACTGAGGATTCATGGAATAAGAAATATTATAGAGGTGGGCGACAATGAAACCCCACGGGCTGTGAAAGTGATGGAAGCTCCCTTGTCCTGGAGTAAGGTAACCCAGAAGTTATGGCTAGGTGCCTAATGACTCGACTAGTATTATAACAAGTGAAAATGTCACTGACCTACACACATATTAATGATATTGTTATTAGTAACAAATAGTAAAATTGAACAACATAAATAGAAAAAAATTGATATTTAAATGAGATTTAAATCTACACATGATACCTGTAACATGGGTGACTTTCCCATCCTAGGTGGGAATTGATCAACATCACCTAGTTCCACAACTTGTAGAAACACAAGAACATTACAAATTGAGGATGATAACAAATAAATAAATCACTATGGTGAATTTATCAAATTTGACACACAACTATGTATGGGTTAATTCAAATGAGAAATATACCTCTATTGTTGCATCATTGGTGGAGACAGACACTGATGTATCCATCGATGTGGAGGGTCTATTATACGGGCATAGCAACTGCAAAACATCATACAATAAAATATCAAAATAAATGTGTAAAATACTATATAAATGATGAAAATCATTGAGATGGTTAAGATACTAACCTCCTCCATGAAGTTGTATTATCCACTGGCCTCGATAGGATGATATCAAGTCTGCCCACAAATAAAGCATCTACAAGGTTCACATGGATGACGGTTATGTCCATGTGCCCTCTCCTCACTATACTCTAGTCTAGGGGTTGAAAGTGTGACCCCTTTATCAATGTTATCGGCAGACACCTCTTGCAAAGATAGTGCAACAAAGCTATAGTGTTTCACTATGATCCCAATAAAGGATGAAAGAGCTACCTATACCTATTGTAATCCCTATGTAGCAGGAGGATGTTGGGCAAGGCGGTTGGGCTTTCGCCTAGGGGGACGAGGACCTAACATGGGATCACGTCTAGAATTTATTTTAGCAATATTGTTTTTATTTTTAAAAAACCAATGGATACTTTTGATCTTCAAAATTATGATTAACCACCGCCTTCTAATATCTTGATTTTATTTTATCCTCGAATTCTTTATAACCCCATAGATTCTTCTTAAATTTATCTTGAACAATATTTTTAATATCACTCGTATTCTCAAGAATAACTTCTCTAGTTTCCCAATGATTTATCCAAGACTTGACATCATTATGCCATCCCCATAAAATATCATGTCAATGTCTCTAATATCTGATATCTATCATTGTTTTCATAATTAAATATAATATTTTCAACAAAATAAGCAGTACTAAAAAACTATAATTAAATAAAATAAACCAAAGTATACATAAATCCATTTAATTTTATATTGTCTACAAACACGGAAATGTATGCTTCAGTTTATATTTTCAATAATCGTGTAACCCCGTTAATCAACTATTTGATATGTGTTAATGAGTATCAATTCAAAGATATTTATACAAGGAAAGGGTTTGGATAAACCACCGAAGTAATAACCCAAATATATTTAAATCCATATATAAGAGTTATTTTAATTTTTAACTTGAAGGGTAGACATCTATTTAAAAGTTGAAGGGCATATATTCATTCAACATTTTTTACGATCAATAGTTAAAAAGAAACAACACTTCAATTGAAAAGAGAAAATTAGGTATATACTTCAAAAATGTTATTCTGAATAAAATATAGCCCTTCCAACCATGTAAATTGTTACAATTTAATAAACAATTAAATAGATAAGTTGAAATTTCAATACAAAGTAATAATAAACATACTTGATAATTTCAAATATAGTTTTTTAATTGGTTATACATATACATTAATAATAATAAAGATTCATAACCATTGAGCCATGTTGTCTTTGGAGGAATTTCAAACTATTAAAAATGACAATATAAAACTTTAGACACAATTACTAAATCAAAAAAAATTGTGAACACCCATACAATAGAGGATGTAATCTATATAGCCATAAGATGCATGATCAATGTATCTTATATTCATATTTTGATCATACATCGATCGTGCTTAACCATGGGAGTCATGTTCATTCTAGATCTCATTAGAAAACAAGAAATTGTATTGAGGTCTTTCTTGAAGGGTGATGATTACATAGTATGACTACATTTATTGCTTATATGTTAATATGTTTATGATTTGGAGCCTCCCAAGATCCATAAAATCATGAAACTAGAAACTACTCATAACGACCACTGATGATACTGATTGTTCACTTTATGATCTGAAAATAGAAGGCTGACTTGTTATGCTATGCAAGCACCCTCTACCTCAATAAAATAAACTTTACAGGACCTTGCTCAATAGCGTTGTGCACATTACATTTGAGGCTGACAAGATCACACCAATCTCCACAACTTGTGACTTTACTCTCCATTACAATGCTATCTCTCAAAAAATATCTTGCTTTGTCTCAAAAACTAGTTCTCAAATCATCCTCATGATCATATCTGCTAACCTCTCTCCCCCTCTCTAACTATCTTTTTGTTATCTTAGACCATATATTTATATTACAAAAATGGGTTGATTACTCGTTACAATAAAAAACCTAACCAACGAACCCTAGGTGGGTTATAGTTTTCCAATTTCTAACTTCCTGAGTGTGAATGGTCCAACATCCAATTGTTTTCCTCGTCAATTCACGTCCTTCTTCCTTCCTTTGAATTTATTGGTTTCATAATGTTGGTTTTCCAGGTTTTCGGGCGCATGTTCCTTCTTTGCTCCATTTTCTAAGTGCCTTCATTTATTATCGTTCCTTTTCATATCCTTATTAATATTTTCTTGAACTTTGTTCCAAAATGGCATGTGCCAACAGGTCCCCAACATTCAACTATGGCTCGTCCCAAGCCACTCAAGTAGTGTATGCTCCCTGTACTAAATTCTCAAGCTCTTGAAACTTGTTTGTCATTTCTTCAACTTGGGATTTTACCTACACCCTTTTTTCTACTATAATATCCACAGTCTACACAGTAATGTGTTCCTGCATCAGTTCCCCACTCTCCAAGCTAGATTGTTTAGTTCATTCCTTCATTGCGTCTATGTTAGTGAACATTTTCTCTGCTGCTTCTTGTAATTGTTCCAACTGGGCCTACCTTGATTGCTTCTCTACTTGTATGGACCTAAACTCCACCTTCATATTCTTCATCTACTGTGCACTTTTCATTTTGTTCGATATTGTCATAGTCTTCTGCTTCTTCTTGAATTCACGCGTCACAATATTTATCCCTTCTTCTTTCTGATCCAACTCCTGAATCTTGTCATCCTCCTGAAGGTTTGTCCATAACTTCACATTTTTATTGTAAAGTTCTGTTATTTATCGAATTACTATCATAGTAATTTTTGTATAACCTATAGCCTCCTTCTCTCTTTGTGTTCTTACCTCTGGTGGTGTACTAGGTGTTAGTATTTATGTCAACTCTGTAATACGACTTCTGTAATTCTCCACATCTTGTGTTATTTTCTCAATTTTTTCCTATGTGGGTATATTCGCTCCTTCTATGCTACTAGGAATGGTTTTAAATACTTGTTCTGCTTACTTCTATATTATTCCACTGCGTTGTTTTGTTTCATCCCTCTCAAAATGCACATGGTTAAGAGTTATCTCTAGTGTATTACTGTCTTCATTGGCCAATTATAATCTTGTGGAATCTGCATAGGCCCTTGACTGGATTTCTTGCACAACACTTACATGTATTTTATACAATACCTTAGTTGGAATCTTGGGTAGTGCCAAGTCCAAATTATCTATATCTTTCAGTGGCTTATGTGTTGTAGTTTCATCTACTTGCAACATCTACTGGGTGATACAAAAAGTTCCACTCCCCATAACTATGGTATGAATTATCTCATGTTCTGGAAGTGGTATTTCCTGAGAAGTTTGTTGTTGTTGTGCCCGATCCTTTTGGTGCACTGTAGTAATTTGTAACTGATCCAATGCATATTTCACCTCTGTCAATTTCTTCACTATTTCCTCCCTCTGCTTCTCATCATCATACCAAGCTTCCGTTGTGCAATCCTACACTTTATTTGCTACCAATTTTGCATCATCCTCTGTGAGTGTCATCTAAGGAATGCTCTTATGCACATTCATTTTATTGTGTTGTCTTGTTGTCTGCAATATCGTTCTTTTCCTTGGAAGTGTCTCTGTCTGCATGGTTTCATCTAGTATATTCAAATCTGGGAGATTTCCACCTTATATATCCTCCTGCATAGGAACATTTGTATCATTCTTCATTCCTCCATTTATTTTTTATGTGCACTCATTTTCCTTAATTGATGCTTTTGGGATAGTATTCTTCTATCTTGTTTTTCTAGTTGTTGTATTGCCCCCTATTTCTTTGGTGTGATATGTAGCCTTCCTTGTGTTTTCTGCTGGGCTGGTTGACTGTTATGAAGGATCAAATTTTGTTTGTTGTTTGGACTTTGGTACTTTCTTTGAAATTACTGGAACCTTCCATTATTTAGGCCAATCCTTCATATCCCATTTTACTTCTTCCTCTGTGACGCAATACCTCAACTACAGTCATTCCTTTTTAGGATCCCTCTTAGCCTAGATCCACATGTTATGCTTTGAACATTGGAAATTGTCTACGCTTTGATTCTCTCTCACCACTTCTTATGGTATTCTCCAAGTGTTTTCTAGTTTCTCCTACATCCCATCATAATAAATGGAAAAAATAATAGCATTTTCCTTCCTTTGTTTTTCATTTGAAGTACACCATAGGGTTTTGTATTTTGTTGTGTGACATTTCCCCAACCTCTCCAAAATTCCTAGCAGTAATTTTTCGGCCGAAAAAATGTTGCTAGGAATTTTTTCAGTTGAAAATTTGCATGTCAAATTTAACGATGCCCTCGAAATTCGTGTACAATGTTTTTCGCATGAATTATTTTCCCATGGTAAGCATATTTTGGCCGAAAGAATTTTTGGCCGAAAATTTTATTTTTAACTGATTCTGTAAGAAACTAGGTAATATTTCGGTCGAAAACCTGAAGATGGGACTGTTTGTAGGAAACTGCAAATTCTCTCCATCTTACTTCATCTTTGGAGGTAGCAGACTCCTACAAATACTCAAAATTTAGTTTCATAATTGATACCAACATTTTTAAAACTGAATCTACTTTCATTGGGTATAATGTTTTTTCATTTTCATTGTTTTTATCTAATTTTATTTAATTTTATAAAAAAATCACTGCATAATATTTTTAGGTGAGATTACGATTCGATGAAATGAAAAATCTATATCTCTAAAACTACACAATTGAAAATTATGGAAAATTTATATTCATAATCCTTAAACTGTTCTCTTCAAAAGGGTATTTTTAGATTTTACTTTTAAGTAAAAATTAAGATATATACATGGTGGAGGAAAACATGTGTTTAAAATCTGTAAATTTTTCAAATTGGTCAACTTCAAAAAATTCTAGAAATTATAATATTCATCTGTTAGATTCAAAACTATAGTCATCACAAAATATAGTCTCTTTATATTGCTTTAGTATATTTCATTAAGTGAGCAATCACCACCGCGCATGTGCTTATTATTCTGGATTTTAAAAGAGATTTATTCATATAATCTTTTTCTACAGAAATAATATCTCCTCTCCTCAATGTGTTGCTTGATATTCATCAAAAATAATATCTATGTATTCCATTTCAATGCATTTTATATAATAAATGTCTTTATTCATTTATACATTTCCAACTTGTCTTATTGATGATGGTGGTTAACTTTCATTAGTAATGGATTTAAGTTTTAAATAATTTTCTATAATAATTAATAAATTCATACATACCACTACATCCTTTATTGACATTTTGTTTAAAATACATTGAAAAAAACATAATTAGATATATTATTTTCAGCAACATACAATAAAAAAAACTATAATTAAATAAAATAACCCAAAGTATACTTAAATCCATATATATTTGGCATTGGTGCAAATTATGGTCACCCATAAGTGATCAAATTTAAAGGGATATTTTTATTTTTAAGCTGAAGGGTAGACATTTATTTAAAAGTGGAAGGGTATATATTCATTCAGCATTTTTAGGATCGATCAATAGTTAAAAAGAAACAGATTCCACATGCGTAGCTCTGAGTGAGCCTCCCTTTGTATCTTCTTCCCATCGTCATGGCTCTAGGACGGGGCTTTGAGCCTCCCCCTCCTCTTCCCCTTGATCTCTCGGCCTTCAAAAAGATGATTGAGGCTTGCAACAGATGTCCAACCTCAACCACTTAGGAAAAATTCGTGAAAAAGATGGACTCCATCCCGCGAGTCGCCCTCCCAGTTGAAGAGACTTGTCAAGCTACTTTAAACTTAACTGAAAGAAGCATGATAGGAAAATTTATAGGATTATGGCCCTCTCCAAAATCCATTAGATCTTGGATCCAGATAAAGTGGAGACCATTGGTTTCAGAAGGAATTAAGAGCCATTTCGTCGGGAAAGGCTACTATGTGTTCTACTTTGAAAATGTTGAAGACAAAAATTAAATATTCAGAAATGGCCCACATTTTATGGGACCCCAGGGGATCTATCTAAACCAGTGGATGCTAGATTTTGATCCAACCCAGGATGTGCCTTCGGTGGTCCCAATCTAGGTGCGTCTTCCCCACCTCCCTCTGCACTGTTGGATCCCAAAATCCTTAGAAGATATTGGAAATGATATTGGTAATTACATTGAAAGAGAAAAAAGGAAGGATCAATACTCCTGTGTGTGAATCTGCACGGAGGTGGACCTAGAAATAGGGCTCCCGGAGGCTATGAATTTAACAGTGGAAGACTGGACACATGTGAAAGAATTGGACTACGAGCAACTTCCTTTTAAGTGTAGGCATTTCCACGACTATGGGCACTTCACAAGAAACTCTAAAAAGAAGGTTGAGGAGGAATAAGAAAAGTTGAAAGGGGAGAAATGGACGAAGGTGCAAAAGAAGGCTCCCACAAAGAAGCACAATAAACCATGATTGAAAGGAACCCCTGTAGGTACTGTTATGCCAAGTTCAGAGTAGCCTCAAGTGGATGGGACCATAGCTATTCATTGGACAAATCCATCCTTGAATCCTTTTGATCCTCTCAACTCTTAGGAAGACCCTCCGACGATAACTCAGGAAGTCGATAAGCAGGCCCCTCTCCCAACAATTGAAGGTAACAATGAAAATAACCTCTCCACTCCAACATATACCCAAGTAGAAGGCTCCTCTTCACCCATATATGTGGACATGATAAAGAAGAAACCCCCAGAGATGTTAGGCTCATCAGATGATGAAACTTTCGAAAGGCCATCACAAAAAGAAGGAAGGAAAACTCTCTAATAAGCAAGAGAGGAAGAAGCGGAGAGGCATAAAATGCATGGAATCCAATCCACGCTCAAAATTTCCATTGGACAAAAAACTAGATAAAGTCCACCCAAGGGAGGCCCTCTTCTTCCCATCCTAGTAAATAATGCATATAGTCTCTTGGAACTGTAGAGGCCTGGCGAATCCCTCAAAAATTGAAGCAGTGAAAGATCTATTGAAGGTTGAATCACTAGAGATCCCCATGCTCCAAGAGACAAAAATAGAAGGATAAGTCCTTCTTGATCTAAGCCAAACGAAATGGAAAATAAATGAAGGAAAGGTGGTAAGTGCAAGGGGTACTTCTGGAGGGCTTGCCATGGTCTGGATTGAAGATTTTTTTCAGCTGGAAATCTCCTTTGAGACACAACACTGGATATATACTAAACTCATCCATAAAACAAGTAATATTACAATTTCCCTGTTCAACCTTTATGTTCCGTTCCATTATGTTGAAAAACAATATTGATGGCAAACTCTACTTGATTTTGTAAAAGCCTATTTCCCCAAGAACATCATAGTAGCAGGGGACTTAAATATTGTGCTGGATCCAAAAAAAAAAAGAGGGGGCATCATCAGCAGGGACCAATTGCTCCCCCTTGTAGAGGAAATGATACAAAAGTGGGACCTTCTATACCTTAAAACCAAGAAGGGTCTTTACACGTGGACAAACAATAGAATAGGGACTACACACATTTCTTCTAGGATTGACAGGTTCCTAGTGCAAAGCACCCTCTTGCTGGAAAAGAAATTGTTGTCCACCAAAATCCTCCCAAAGTTTACCTCAGATCACAAGCCCATCCTCCTACAGTTGGATTAGGAAGAAGACTTAGGTCCCATTCCTTTTAAATTCAGTCCCCAATGGATCAAACATGATGGGTTCATGGAAGTAGTTACCAAAGCCTGGTCTACTCCGATCACCGACTCTCCAAGCTTTGTTTGGGAGAAGAAACTAAAAATAACAAAATTATCCCTAAAATATTGGGTCAAAGATCCCTCCAACCCCTACTCTACCAAAAGAAAAGTGGTTTTCCATCAGTTACCAGATCTATAACAAGAAATGGAAAGCCAGGACATAACCACTTAGAGTTTGGAGAAGGAACAAGTTGTCCAGTTCACCACTTTCAGAGCTTACAGACATGAAGAGGAGTACTGGAAACTAAAGTCCTAAATCCTATGGTTGGCATTCGGGGACCGTAATACAATCTTCTTCCATATGCATTTTCGAGCTCGTCTCTCCCGAAACTATATCTCCGAAATCACTTCAGCAGATGGGATAGTCCACAAAGGTTATGCCCAAATCAAGGAAACAACAGAAAATCATTTTCAAAATATCTTCATAGAGGATGGGACAGAAAATGAGGAACTCTCCATCGATTTCCTTTCCCATATGCCTCATCTAGTCAGCTATGAGATTAATGCAAGCCTCTTGAAACCATTTTCTAAGGAGGAAATAAGAAAGGTAGTCTGGGACATGGAGTCCGACAAAGGTCCTGGCCCCGATGACTTCTCCATTCATTTCTATAAATCTTGGTGGAAAATTATCAAGACAAACTTTTTGAGAATGGTTAAAGATTTTCAACAAAAGGCCAAAGTGGGAGGCAACACTAACTCCATTTTTCTTTCTTTAATCCCTAAAGAAATGAATCTGGCCTCTTTTGACAGGTTTAGACCTATCTTGCTTTGCAATGCCTCCTACAAAATCCTTTCAAAGTTGTTGGATAACATACTAAAACCACTACTGGAACAACTAATCCCCCCCACCCAAGGGGGGTTCGTCAAAGGGAGGCATATCCTGGATAATGTGATTCTTTTCCAAGAATCCATTCACTCAAGCTCCCAGAGGAAAGAGAAGGGAATGCTTATAAAGATGGACATGGCCAATGCATTTGATCGGGTCAAGCGGTCCTTTATGTACAAGTGTTGGTCGCCTATGGAATTAGCTCAGAATCTGTAAATCTGATCAAAGCCTGCATTGACAAGCCCTAGATTGTGCCTCTAGTAAATGGTCGACCTACTAACTACTTTCAAGAAACAAGAGGGATAAGGAAAGGCTGCTTGGTATCCCCCTTTTTGTATATTTTGATGGAAGACTCCCTGAGTAGAAGGCTGATAGTTGAAAGGAATGTCAGGACTATCTCGGGCATCCGCCCGACAAAAGTAACATAGGTAGTAAACCATGCTCTGTTTTTCGATGATTCCCTTCTCCTGGGAGGAGCTTCCCTTCAAATTGCAAGGGCGTTCAATGAGATTATTCAAAACTACTATTGCATTTTAGGAGCGTTGGTTAACAACAAAAAAATTGTTGTGTTTGGCTGGAACATGGAGGAATTTCTCGTCTCTTGGTCTTCCTTGGATTTGTTTCCTGGGATAAAATAAAGTACCTAGTCCTACCTATAACGCTGGGAGCTAACAGATCTTCACTCTGGATGGAAGTTATTAGCAAAATTAAATCCAAGATAGTAGCTTGGGGAGGATAGTGGCTTAATAACACTGGCAAGATGATTCTCATCAAAGCAGTCCTGTCCTCCCTCCCTATCTATCAGACATATTTTCTCCTTGCTCCGAAGGTGATCACTGAGAAGGTCTCGAAGCTGATCAAAGACTTCCTATGGAATGGAGGCAAAGGAAATCAGATAAAATTTCATCTTGTTAGCTGGGACTTAGTAAAACGGACTTAGCAAGAAGGCGACCTTCAAGTAAGAGACCCGGGTCTCGCCAACATCATCTTAGGAGGAAAAATATAATGGCAATTGTACTGCAACAAAATCCACCTTGTAAGTCTTCTCCTCTAGAAAAAATACCTCAAAGGAGTTTCCTTGAGAAAACTTCAGTCTGATAACACCCCCAAAGGCACCCAGTTATGGAATCTATGCAGAAAAGGACTTGAATTCTTTAAACAAAAGCTATACAGAGTCCCCAAGAATGGAAAAAGAAACCTGCTCTGGTCAGATAGCATTATGGGCAATCCACCTCTTGAAAACGCGAGAGATTTAGCAAAGCTTTGGGAATGGATTTCCCACCTCGGAATTTATATCCTAGCAGGCATTTCTGCATGGGACAAAGAGGGTTACTGGGAGGATTGGGTTTTCCCTAATTTTCCTCTGAATATCCTGCACTAGAAGCAGCTCCTCATCAACACGTTGAAGGGATCAACTCTTGTAAGCATCAATGGAGCCAATTTTTGGAGCTGGGGGAAGATAGGAATGTACACGGTTTCTCAAGGATATGCAGCTTTGCAAGTCCTCCATCCTCCATCTCACAATCCAAAAATTTGGAAGCAAGTCTGGGATAGCTATAGGCTCCCAAATATCAAATTCTTCACGTGGGTGCTCCTGCACAGGCATGTGTTGACTGGAGAAAATTTAGAAAAATGTGGCATCCACGGCCCACACAAATGCAATTTATGCAGAAAGGCCCCAGAGGATTTAGACCACCTCTTCATGGACTGTCCCTTTTCCCAATCATTCTGGGCCCTTGTGCTCCAAGGACTCAACATGACCGCTCCCTCCCAGATCATTGTTGGCACCCTCTATAGCTCTTGGAAAGAACGATATCCAAGGATGATAAAATCCAATTCATTGTGGAACTATGTCTGGTCTTCCATCCCCAAGCTCATTTTATGGAATATTTGGCTTGCAAGAAATGACATCATTTTTAATAATACATTGCACACTCCATTGACAATAGTGGCCAAAGTCAAGGCGTACTTGTTGGAAGCCTTGGGAAACTACTCGACAAAGCTGGACACCTCTCTCACTTAAGAGGAAAGAAATTGGATGTGTGTTCCTTGAATCAGGGAAGGATGAAGAACATAGCTCTCCCTCCGAACAATCCCTTTGGCACATAAGAATTCCAAACGAAGAATTCCAAGACTAGTGGAGAAAGCAAAAAAAGATAACAGTTGTCTTTGATGATGCCTCCAAAGGGAATCTGGGGATTGTAGGAGCAGGAAGAATCATCTACTCCCATGATGGTACACGAGAAGATAGCCTCAGTTTGGGGTTAGGACAAAGCACAAACAACCAAGATGAAATCCTTGGGATACTAAAAGGATGCTAGATCACCCAGGAACATGGAAACGTATCTCTTCAAGTCTTTGGTGATTCAAAAATTCTAATTAAAACCTTAAATGCAGAGGACCACTTCCCCAATCAGGTGCTCAACAAAACTCTTCAGAGACTTAGGGGTTCTTTACAAAGTTTCACCTCCTTCAAATTTTATCACATCCTCCGCAATTCGAACAAAGAAGAAGACAAAATGTCTAATGAGGGCTGCAACTTTCCACATGAAGTTTTTAGAAAGAATGATGAGGCACCTATGCCCAATCTCATTCCTTAGCCACAAGTTTCAGTTCTAGGCAAAAGTAAGGAAAATAGAATGTACTAAGGAAAGAGTGACAAAGATCATCTGTAATCCTTGTTGATTTTTCCTCGGCCCAACTAATCCTTCTTTCAATAAAAATTAATCGTTTTAGTTAAAAAAAAAAAAAAAACACTTCAATTGACAAGAGAAAGTTAGGTACATACTTCAAAAATGTTATTCTAAATCAAATATAGCCCTTCCAACCATGTAAATTGTTACAATTCAATAAACAACTAGATAGATAAGTTGGGGTATTACAACACTCGAACTACTTCCACTTCCACCTATTATTTGGATGGATATTTCTATGTATTTCTGAAATCAGAAAATACATTAGTCATCATGGTAGTAGTGAATTGTATTTCTGAATATCCTCATTTATGTAATCTTTAACACTCATTTACAACATCCATAGTGGCTTAATGATTTATGGATAATATCTTCAAACTCCATGAAATTCCTAATTCTATTGTTTCTGACCATGGTCCAAATTTTACTAGAAAATTCTGGAAAGAATCATTCAGGCTCTATGGAGCCCAATTGATTCTTAGCACAACCTATCATCCCCAAGCTGATGGTCAAACAAAAGAGATCAACAAGAATTTGGAAATATATTTGAGGTGTTTTTCATCTGACAATCAAAGTTAGTGGGTTCAATGGTTGCCCCTAGATGAATGATGGTACAACACATCTTACCATGCTTCAGGCTCTATGGAGCCCAATTGCTTCTTAGCACAACCTATCATCCCCAGGATAATGGTCAAACAAAAGAGGTCAACAAGAATTTGGAAATATATTTGAGGTGTTTTTCATCTAACAAACAAAGTTAGTGGGTTCAATGGTTACCCCTAGATAAATGGTGGTACAACACATCTTACCATACTTCCACTCGCATGACTTCGAATTGGAAGCATTCTATAGATACAAGCCACCATAGATTCTCCCATACATGTCAGATGATTCCAAGGTTCAAGAGTTTGATCACACTCTTGCAATTCACATGACCATTCTCCGTACTCTCAAAGAAGACCTAATAGAAGCCTTCACTTCTATAAATATCTTCGTCTAGAATCTTCTTTAGAAGAGAGAATTAGTATAAATAAGTGTACGAGGATTGAGAAAGCTTTGTATTAATATTTATTGTAATAGAGATATTTCGTGTTGGAGGTTTCCCCCTCAAAGAGGAAAGTAAACATTGCTTTATTTGAATAAAGGTATTATTTTGGTATTTCTCTTCTCAACATTTTGTATTTTCATTGATATGTGCTGAATATTTTTGTTTCGGCAAATTACATTACATATGTTACCTTACACACTCTTTCAATTTCTTCTTCTCCTTTCTTGTATCATATGGATATATAGATTACATCCCCTCTTGTATGGGTGTTCACAAAAATGTTTGATTTTTTCATTGTCTAGAGTTTTATATTTTCATTTTTAATGCTTTTAAATTCTTCCAAAGAAAAACTCGCTTACTAGTTATGATTTTGTATTATTATTAATGTATATATATCTCATCAAAAGGTTATATTTTAAATTGCCAAGTATGTTTATTATTTTATTTTTTTATCAAAATTTCAACTTTATGTGGTTGTTTGTTAAATTATAATATTTTAAATAATTAGAAAGAAAATATTTTAGTTTTAGAGATTTTTTTGGAGGGTGTATCTAATTTACCCTTGTAAATTGAAGTGTTGATACTTTTTCAACTTTTCAAATTAAAAGTAGGCCTTCAAATTTAATCACCCATGTGCACCATGATTTTCACTAATCATGAAACACACCATTATTTTTCCACTTAATATTTTTGTTTATACAAATTACATTACATATGTTACCTTATGCAGCCTTTCACTTTTTTCTTCTCCTTTGTAGCAACATTGACATCAATAAATTTAAGTAATATTTTAAAAGGTTTAATAAACCAAAACCAATTTTTATTTAATAAACATTAATGAGCATCATCAATAAGATGAATTGAAATAATTGTTAAAGCATATATATTATTTTTCATAAATATGAAGAAAGAAATTGAGGAGATATTATTTTTGATAAATATCAAGAAACACAGTTAGGACTGAGGGACTTGAAATCCTTAATAATAAAGATATTATTAAAGCATATTATCTTTCATAAATATGAAGCAATACATTGAGGATATATTATTTTTTATAAATATCAAGCAACACAGTTAGGACTGTCTCCTCCTGAGCCTGCATAGTATATATGCTTACTTCATCTTGGAATATCGCTTGTAAGGTAACGAACTGGGGCAGATCAATACTTTCAATGAAAATTTGGTCATGCATCAGAACCGCATGCGCAATAGGAAGATCAAGGTCATTTTGAACGTTAGTTTGTTGAAGGGGACTAGGTGTTTCTCTGTCTACAACCATACCAGCAAACTTCACTCAAAGCCGAGTAGTGTCAGAAACTTTCTCCCAAATTTTATGGTCCTTATAATATTCTCAAACGCATGGAGCTAGTGTCCTTTCAGTTATATTTTTTTATTCACTCCAAACTACATCATGTTTTTCATGTCTCATGCTTGAAGAAAGTGATTGGAACCAAGTGCCACAGCCAGACGAGTGTACCAGAGTTGGTTGAAGATGGTTCCATTTGGTTTCAGCCATAAGAAGTATTGGATCAACATGAGTGTCATATTTGTTAGCGTATCATCTAGAAAGTTTTAATTCAATTTGCAGAAGGAGATTAGTGTTTCTTCAACTACAACCTTATAAGCAAAATTCCCTCAAGGTTGACCATTGTCAGAAAATGGAACCCAGATTTTATGGTCCTTATACCATTCTCAAGCATGTGGGACAGGTGGCCTATCAGTTATTTTTTCCCAGTCATTCTAAGCTCCATCCTATTTTTCATGTTTCCTGCTTAAAGAAGGTGATTGGAACTAAGTGCCAAACTCAAACCAACCTTCCTGAGTTGGACGAAGAAAGCTCCATTTCGCTACAAACACAAATATTTTTGGACCAACATGAGCGTTGTCTGCATCATCACACCATCAAGGAATTAGTTCTAGTCTAGTGGAAAGAAATAACTCCAACAGATGCCACTTAGGAACCAACTACCATTCTACTTCAATTGCCTCATCTCAAGCCTTGAGGACAAGTTTATTTTTAAGGGGGAGGACATGTTAGGGACCTAACCCCTCATGTAGGTAGAATATTAATTTTCCATGTAATAAAGATCAATATTAATAAGGCCTAGCAATAAGGAGGAATAATTCAAATGTAAGAAGACCTAATAGAAGCTTTCACTTCTAGAAGGATCTTCCTCTATATTGTTCTTTTGGATAGACATATTTAGTATAAATAGGAGTAGAGGGTATGAGAAGTTTTGTCATGGATATTATTGTAATAGAGCTCTGCTCTACTAGAGGTTTCCCCCTCGAAGAGGCAAGTAAAAATTGCTCTTAGTAATCAAAGTGCTCTCTCTGGTGTTATTCTGGTATTATCCTGGTTATTTTGTGGTGTTGTTCTAGTTATATCATTGTTTATCTTCCATTTCTAGCTAATTATTTATATTCTGCATACTATTGTATATATGGAATATTAAACCTGGAAGCTTGAGGACTCACTCTTCCCAGAGTATCGAACCTCCAAACTGTTGAACTACCTAGGAAATCCAATGAATCTCCTCCTCCTGAATGATCTATGGTTGAGATTCACTATGGGACTTCGGAGCTTCATGCTTCGGCTCCTTTCTCAACAGAACTTAAAAAATCACCAAAGTAATGAAGTCTAAAGGACTTGATGGTTAATTGTCGTTCACCTTCTCAAGATCTAACGATTGTGAGGGATATGTCTTCTTCCGAATAGATCCAACAACCCAAATTTAAACTTTGTGGCCCAATACCATACTTACCGTGGTCTCCTTTCTCTGTTGACTTTCTCGAACCGCTATACTTCCTGAGCTTTCCATTACCACCCAGGAGTTCTCTCAACACTGCTCTGGCACTCTGTACAACAAATCCTTGTGGAATTTTGACTCCAAATTCCACATCCGTGGCCCATATAGGTCTAGTGTTGAAACCATGGGCTCTGATACCAATTTGTAACACCCCCTAGCCACCCAGGCTGGGGCATGCTTCCACCTAATTTTTGAATTCGAGCTTTATTACCAATTTGTAGTGTCCCCGACCACTCAAGAAGGGAAGCACCACTACCTCCTAACTACTTTGTTCAGCTCTGAAACTAATTTGTGACACTCAATCTTATGTTAGGCGATGCCACTGGAAATAAATACAAACAAAACTTCTCACTCTATTCTGATAATAAAAAATTATCCATACTTAGGCATGGATCAACTGGGATATGGAAGACAAATATCTTTGCAGAACATCATACATATAAACTTAAAAAACTAATATTCATTCTACTAGTACATAAATTAAATGCAGAAAATCACAGTAAAGCATACATGCAACAACACATGCAATTCTTATAAATATAAAGACATGTACAAAATACACAGCATGACAAATTAACATAGAGATGGTACTTATATTTTATGAAATCCACCAACTATGTGCAGACCTTCCATGAACCTCCCAGCCTTAGACCACGTTGCTCCAAGCTATCAGCAGTGGGTCACCCCCGAGTTGGGACTAAACTCAACCGAGGGTAAAGGGAATCCTAGGATAGGCTAAGGTTACAAAGTCTACAGGAAGGATTATGTCCCCATATTTCCACTCACATACACAACTTATAGTCCCTAATTCCCCACATGCCTGTCCCACCCGAGGGAGTTTTCCCCTTCTCTTCTTGACAGTCCTTCACCTGTCGCACTCCCCTTCTAGGGATTCAGCAACAGACCAAATGAGATGTCTTAGATCATTAAAACTGTCGTGAGTCTCCCTCTAGGAAAATCACTTACCCAACAACCTCTCTCAAATGGACAGAGTTGCTCATAGTCCTGACAACCTGCTTCTTCAATCTAGCTCCCATGCCAATCAATTCAAGATAATCACAACAACAAATCGGGTATAGCCCTGGTAATGAAAATAAGCCACACCAGTCCAGAGAAAAATGTGGGCAACAACAAAAAAATGGCTAGGGCACGATATGGCTTAAGCATTGCACAATCATGTTGTGCCTCACGGGAAAATGAGTTAACTTCACGATCTTGTAGGTTTCAAAGGTTGTAGAGGTGAACAATGGAGGAATGGTTGGTTGCTAGAATGCTCAGTCTCCATGCATGTGTGAGTGGGGAGCATGGAAATAATGTCTTGCGAACCCCCCAACGACCTATTTTCCCACATAAAACTGCATGCACTCAAGTTGACACATGGCTCTCTTGGGAGGTCATTCCTCTCCACTTGGATTTCGTTCCTCTCCCCAAAGGAACTTAGGATAACAAGGGTTATTTCCCAAAACTTAGTATTTTTAGGAAAACACATTATAACATTCCCTTGGATTTAATTCCTAGCCTCTCATCCCCATCACTTTCCCTACCTAACGAAGCTTAGTCCCAAATAACTCTTTCTTCATGGTCGTTCTACATGCAATGATGTAATTATATTAATGATGTGAGTATTTTCATATACAAAATCATGCTCACTGGCCTTAGCATCTAGGCTCTCCATCCTAATAAACACATAAGCCTTCTAGCTTATAAACACTTGGCTCACCATGCTATAAACATAATTACAATTCCACAAGGGCTCAACCTTGGGGTATTACAACACTCCAACTACTTCCACTTCCACCTATTATTTGGATAGATATTTTTATGGATTTCATTGTTGGCTTACCGAAATGAGGAAATACATCAGTCATCATGGTAGTAGTGGAGTGTCTTTATGAATATCCTCATTTATGTGATCTTTAACATTTGTTTACAACATCCATAGTGGATTAATGATTTATGGATAATATGTTCAAACTCCATGTAATGCCTAATTCTATTGTTTCTGACCATGATCCAACTTTTACTAGTGAATTCTGGCAAGAATTATTCAGGCTCTATGGAGCCCAATTTCTTCTTAGCACAACCTATCATCCCCGGGTTGATGGTCAAACAAAATAGGTCAACAAGAATTTGGAAATATATTTGAGGCGTTTTTCATCTTACAAACAAAGTTAGTGGGTTCAATGGTTACCCCTAGATGAATGGTGGTACAACACATCTTACCATACTTTCACTCACATGATTCCCACTTGGAAGCAATGTATAGATAGAAGCCACCTTCGATTCTCCCATACATGTTGGGTGATTCCAAGGTTCAAGAGTTTGACCACAATCTTGCAATTCACATGACCATTCTTCGTACTCTCAAAGAAGATCTAATAGAAGCTTCCACTTCTAGAAATATATTCCTCTAAAATGTTCTTTAGAAGATATAATTAGTATAAATAAGTGTAGGAGACACGATCAAGCTTTGTATTGAGATTTATTGTAATAGAATTATTCTGTGTTGGAGGTTTCCCCCTCAAAGAGGAAAGTGAACATTGTTTTCTTTGAATAAAGGTATTATTTTGGTATTTCTCTTCTCAACATTTTGTTTTTCCATTGATATCTGCTGAATATTTTTGTTTCTGCAAATTACATTACATATGTTACCTTACACACTCTTTCACTTTCTTCTTCTCCTTTCTTGTATCATATGGTCTTCTTTTCCTTTCTTATATCATATGGATATATAGATTACATCCTCTCTTGTATGGGTGTTCACAAAAATGTTTGATTTTGTGATTATGTCTAAAGTTTCATATTTTCATTTTTAATGCTTTGAAATTCCTCCAAAGAAAAATTGACCGAATGGTTATGATTTATTATTATTATTAATGTATATATAACTCATCAAAAGGTTATATTTTAAATTGCCAAGTATGATTATTATTACTTTTTATTAAAATTTCAATTCTATATGGTTCTTTATTAAATTATAATATTTTAAATAATTGGAAGGAAAATATTTTATTTTGAGAGATTTTTTTGGAATGTGTATCTAATTTAGTCTTCTGAATTGAAGTGTTGCTACTTTTTCAACTTTTCAAATTAAAATTAGACCTTCAAATTTTATCACCCATGGGCACCATGATTTTCACTAATCATGAAACACCTAAATATTTTTGTTTTTACAAATTACATTACATATGTTATCTTAAGCACTCTTTCACTTTCTTCTTCTCCTTTGTAGCGACATTGACATCAATAAATTTAAGTAATCTTTTAAAAGGTTTAATAAATCAGAACCATTTTTTATCTAATAAACATTAATGAGCATCATCAATAAGATAAAATGAAATAATTATTAAAGCACATATGTTATCTTAAGCACTCTTTCACTTTCTTCTTCTCCTTTGTAGCAGCATTGACATCAATAAATTTAAATAATCTTTTAAAAGGTTTAATAAACCAAAACCAATTTTTATCTAATAAACATTAATAAGCATCTTCAATAAGATGAAATGAAATAATTATTGAAGCATAGATATTATTTTTCATAAGATGAAATGAAATAATTATTGAAGCATAGATATTATTTTTCATAAATATCAAGTAAGACATTGAGGAGATATTATTTTTTGATAAATATCAAGCAATAGTCAGGGGAGGGAATTGAAATCCTTAATAATAAAGATATTATTAAAGCATAGATATTATTTTTCATAAATATGAAGCAATACATTGAGGAGATATTATTTTTGACAAATATCAAGCAACGCATTCAGGACTGTTCCCTCCTGGGCCTCCATAGTATATATGCCTACCCCATCTTGGAATATCGCTTGTAAGGTAATGAACCTTATAACATGTGGGCTTAGTCTCATGAATTTCCTCATCGGGATCAAATTCATTTCCATCATCACCCCAAATTTGTATACCCCTGATAAATGCGGCATGACAGTAGCCTCTGGAAGGAAAGCTACCACTACCCATTTGTGTATTACTTAAGCGTGTACCTGGGGGTCTTGAATAAAACGCAACTTTTCACGATGGTAATGGTGGAAATGGTGTAAAGATTCACATAAAGAGTATATTTCCTGCACCCAATTTGTTGCA
This sequence comes from Picea engelmannii, assembly GCA_009831015.1. Classification (NCBI taxonomy): domain Eukaryota; kingdom Viridiplantae; phylum Streptophyta; class Pinopsida; order Pinales; family Pinaceae; genus Picea; species Picea engelmannii. The sequence continues at coordinate 375,866 of ML793211.1, read as the reverse complement.
GAGATCTATGACCACTTTGACATTGATACCCACTATCTCAGTCCTTTGACCAAGTTGAAACAATTAGGCATAGTGGAATACTTTATAACGTCTTTTGAGCATTTGTCCTTTAGAATCGATGGTATGTCAGATGCTTTCTTTCGTGAATGCTTTATCAGTGTCCTAAAGGATGAAATTTGATCCTAGGTTATCATGGCTCGCACTCAGACTTGGTTGGAAGCTATCAAACGTGTTAAAGAGGCCCAACAAGTTATTTTTCCCAGAAAAAAAAACCTCCTTTGTTCCTCGCCCTCGACCCACTAATCCTGACCCCCCTGTCACTCCCCTCAAGGTACATAAATTAACTAGGGTTGAAATGGTTGAACACCAACTAAAGTGTCTTTGCTATAATTGTGATGAAAGATATTTTCCTTGGCACAAGTGTAAGGAACAAAAACTTTTTATGGCCATTTCTGAAGATGTTCCCCATGAATATGTGACAGTTCCACTTGATGAAGAGCCCTCCCTTCCCGATGCTACCTAGTGTTATCCTCATTTTTGGTTATCAAGATGATGACATGATAATGACATGGTGATAGAAGATCTAGCTCTTCTTTAAGATCATTTTCATGAAGAAAGTTACACTTGTCAGTTTCTCAAAATCACTCTTTTGGAGACAGT
>ML793211.1:341245-369203 GCA_009831015.1 Picea engelmannii | reverse complement strand
GTATATCATCCTTCTTCTCTTGTCCATTCAATACTTTAGAACTAGGGAAAGAGTAGTATTCTGTCACTGTTTGTTCCAGATCCAGGTGGATCTGGGGAGATCGGTTTGTGTCCGCACTTACGGATTTATCCTAAAACACCTAGGATCCCACTAACCCACCTGAATTTGAACCACTCATTTCCTTGAAAGCACTCACTCAATTCTCTGCTCCACAAACGCTCAAGCTCATTGGATATATTAAGAATAGGAAGGTAATCATCATTGTTGATAGTGGTAGCACCCACAATTTTATTCATCATCACATTGCCCAAAAAACCAATTGCTATATTCGTTCTGTCAATAATTTTCAAATCGTGATAACTAAATCATCTTTATGGCCATTTCCAAAGATGTTCCCCATGAAGATGTGACAGTTCCACTTGATGAAGAGCCCTCCCTTCCTGATGCTACCCAGGAACCCACTAACCCACCTGAAGTTGAACCACTCATTTTCGTGAAAGCACTCACTCGATTCTTTGCTCCACAAACCCTCAAGCTCATTGGCTATATTAAGAATAGGAAGGTCATCATCATTGTTTATAGTGGTAGCACCCACAATTTTATTCATCATCACATTGCCCAAAAAACCAATTGCTATATTCGTTCTGTCAATAATTTTCAAATCATGATAGCCAATGGTGGGTCCATGAAATGTAATGGGAATTGTGAAAATGTACATCTTCAAATTGGACATTACCACCTGAAATATCATATGTTTTCCATTGAAATAGTCGGTTGTGACATTGTGCTAGGTGTTGAATGGTTTTGCACTTTGAGCCCCCTTCTTATGGATTTTAAGGAATTAACCATGCAATTACAATAGGAGGGACAAAGGTATCATTTTCAAGGTCTCACAATTGGTTCTCCTGAGATCATTAGTTCCCATCGCATGAAAAATATACTCAAGAAATGACACTCCAATATTGTTTCTCAACTCCATTCTATTCATGCAATTGAGACACCCTTTGTGCATCTTGACCTCTAAGCTATTCTCTCCAAACACCAAACTGTTTTTCCACTCCTTAGGGACTTCCACGTTCTCGTGGTTTTCATGATCATTCCATACCCCTTGTTCCTAGAATTCTTCCTCCCAATGTTCTCCCTTATCATCATCCTTTTTCCCAAAAGAATGAAATTGAGAAAATAGTGTAGGAATTACTACAAGCGGGTGTTATCTTCCCTAGTAACAACCCTTATTCTTATCTTGTGGTCATGGTACTTAAGAAAGGAGGTACTTGGCACATGTGTCCTGACTTTCGTTCCCTCAATAAACTCACCATCAAGGACAAGTTTCACATTCATGTCATTCATGATCTCTTGGATGAGTTGAGTGGTGCTCAGTATTTCACTAAACTTGATTTGCATTATGGCTACCACCATATATGTATGCAAGACGCTGACATTCCCAAGACTTCCTTTAAAACTCATGAGGGTCACTATGACTTCTTGGTCATGCCATTTTGCCTGTGTAATGCCCCCTCCACCTTCCAAACACTCATGAATCATGTCTTCCATCCTTTTCTCTGTCATTTTGTCTTAATTTTCTTTGATGATATTCTCATCTATAGTAATACTTGGAAATCCCATCTTGCCCATGTGGATCAAGTTCTTCATCTACTCTCTCAGAATCAACTATTCCTCAAACAATCTAAATGTGCCTTTGACGCCTCAGAAGTAGAATACTTGGGTCATATTGTTGGCAAGGATGGTATCCAGTTTGATCCAAAGAATATTGAAGCAATGTCTGATTGGCCTCGCCCCAATACTATCAAAATCGTGCGTGGATTTCTAGGTTTAACAAGATATTATTAAAATTTTGTTCAGAATTATGGCAAGATTGTGGAACCTCTCACTTCTCTACTTAAAAATAATTCTTTCACTTGGACTCCTGCAGCTGATCTGGCCTTTCAAGCATTGAAGGCGGCTATGTGCACTACTCTAGTCTTGGCCCTTCTTGATTTCACAAATACCTTTGTCCTATAATGCAATGCCCATGGGAGAGGAATTGGAGCAGTCCTTATGCAAGAGGGTAGACATTTGGCCTTTACCAGCAAACAATTGTCACAACGCCATTTGGGTCTGTTATCACGCAGTTTGTAGCAATGATAAAAGGATAGAGATTGGAGAGGCAAAATCACGTAACTGGAACCAATCCCACCCATTGTGACCACGATGGGAAGGTTCTTTTTATTTAGGGAGGTAAATCCCAGGGGAGACGTCCCTAGTAACTTGAGGTTTTGAAAAGGGAAAAAAGGATTTAGCAAACCAAAGTGATAGTAATCCCTCTCACAAGTCACCACCTGATTAGAAAGTACGGCTTATAGCCCCAAAAAGATAACCAGAAGTAATAACCAAGAAGTATGCCTGCCTGAGAACAAAGAAACACTAAAACTGCATGTGCAAGATTGCTTGCTTGGTTAGTACTTCATATAAATCAATGACTATCTGATATATAAACAATTGAATAATAAATATTGATGAAGTCAATGTTTATAAAAGTAGCAATGATATATAATGTCACTTCTTCAATAAATATCATGCAAACATGGTATTCAATGTAACCAATCAACACTTCATTAAATAATGCCTTAAAATAACAATACAATTGCTCATAAATGGAACGATTAGCTGCACAAGGGTGTTAATAGCAAGAGATGACAACAACACTTAGTTAGTAGGATTAGTCTTAATCTAGGGTTAGATTAGTTAGGGTTTCATTCAAAGTATTGGGAGTGGTTTTGTGATCAAGTTTACTAAAGTCAAGAGGTCTTTAGATCAGTGCCTTAGGGTTAATGGAGTTAAAAGTAGAGGATGCAGGAGCTAAAGGATCAAAATATAGTACGGATAAGGAATAGAATGTGAATATTTAAGGTGTTGTTGGGGCAAGGCCTCAAATTCAAAACCCTAGGGGAGAGAGGTTCTCCTTGGTGTAGGGGAGCTAGGCCTTGGTGCTCTCTTCTCCTTCCTTAACTCAATGGAAATGAAGGCTAGCTGAGAAAATAGCATAAAACTAAGACAAGAGGGTTTAGAAGGCAACATTTTGCTATGGCAAGGATTTACCTTCAAACCTTAGGGGGAAAATGATTCTTTGAGGTGTAGGCGAACTAGGGCTTGAGACGTCTTCTCCTTCTTAGCTCATAAAATAAAACGGCTAGCAAAGAAGAGGTAGAGAAGAGTGTAGCTATGACTAGGCTCTTTCTCTCTTAGAATAATGGCAAAAAGTCTTGACCGGGACATGAGACAAGACCCAATTATGTGTGCTTGTCACCTAGGGTTTATGCAACAAATTTATAATATTAAATGCAAGAAATAACAATACAACCATTCAATTAAGAAGTTTTGCAGAAATTCACTTACATTTCACCAATAAACATCATAGAAAAACCTAGTTGTAAGACCTTCCATCAAGAAAATGCCAAGAAATGACAATATAAATCCAAAAATTTTGTCCTTCAACAAGTGCGCCTCACAATTTCAGCCAATAACCCAAGAAAGGGTGCAAATTTAAGACCTCACTAATGAGTGAGTGAGAGATGATGAAAAAATGAGATTAAAAGATCTCAATATATACTGTATCAATGACCTAATTTTACTTTTAGGTCATAAAAAGGATGACAAGGCCAAAATACTAAAAATCATATTGTTTTACATTAAATGAAAAATTAAAATCCCAATAAAGCAACATATGGACAACATCCCCTTTCTAGGGTGATGTTATCCCCTTCTAGGGAAAATGCATCCTCTAGGAGAAAAACCTTAGCCCCCCTTAGGCTTCTCCAAGCAGCCACACGTGCCAAACTACCCTGTCCATCTGCCAAAATGTCCATGAAGCAGAGATGACATCATGGACCTCATGGATGATGTTCTAGGCCTTCCAAGACCAAATTTCCATTGAAAAGGGCACAACCCCCTAGGTCAAGCTCTGCTAGGGTGCCTCTGGTGGAATGTCCTCCTCTTCTCCGGTGCAAAGCCCATGATCCATATATGTCCTGTCTCTGCCCCATGATGGGGTCTCAACATTCATCTGATGGGATCTTCAGCCCCATAGAGGTTCAAATTGATCATCTCCCCATGTGTACCGATCCAAATGGTACCTGTCTATTGGGCATGATCCTGCACATCAACAGCTACGCCCTCCATGGGATCATCAGTCACATGGATCATTGCAATGTCAATCACATCTCATCATCAATATTATTAAACATGTGCATGAAATCCCTAATACATCAATCAAAGCTCAAAGACATTATAGAAGCCTGCAATACACATTTGGAGAAAATGACAGGGCGTCCTATTGGGCTAGTGTCCACTAGAAAAGGAGAGTTTCCAAAAGAGACCTCATCTAAGCCATGCAAGTGGGTGATGTGGTCAAGGTATGTCCAAGCAAGTGGTTGCAGTGAGGGTAGAGGATACAAATCTTTACTTGTGGTTGCCTCTATAGAAGGCGAGATGCACATGTCTTGGATGCAAATCTTTCCAAGTCCATGCCTTTATTCTTTCCTCTTATTATTTTATTTTTAATTTTGTTTTTTCTTCAAGAGGCTAATCAGGGGACACTGCCCTAGCATGGTTATTTGTGGTGACAGTGTTACCCACAAATACTTCTGCAGAAATGAGAAGGTTGGCTCGTGATGAGACCCCCTTTCCCTTGGCCATGCAACCAAGAGTCACTACCCTGGCATAGTAACCAGCTGGTGGAAATGTCATACTACTAGGTACTCATGGACCTAATAGGTTGGCTCGTGATGAGACCCTTGATCCTCTAATTAGGTATTCTTTTTTTATTTTTATGGGTCCCTGTTGTTTCTTGATGAGAATCCTTTTATTTCTTTCTCAGAGATCCATGGGTAAAGCATCTCGAGGTTTTATTTTTAGGCTTTTAACTTTTGTCAGCTTGCTTTTACCTTCTAGGCCTTTAGCCCCTTCTTTCCATGAGGTAAGGTGCAATCCTGTAAATAGGTCAACCCATTTCCTGGACTAGTGAAATGGGATAGGTGAGTGGGAAGAAAGATGAAAAAGTGGTGCTGTGAAGGGAGTGGACGATGGATTTTCAGAAGTCCCCCCTGGTGGCAAACCGAAACCAAGGATACATGATTACTAGGGCATCTTGTCAATCCCCCCAGATATGGTCAAGTGGGAAAGTGTAAGATCCAAGCATTTGTTAGAAAGAAAAGGAATCAAATGCACATATTCAAGGGTTTTCATGATCAAAGTGACACATACCATGATACCCGAACTAATTACCTCATGGAGCAAGGACCATTTCCGACACAAGACTAAGCTGATGGTAATGGATGTTGCTGCTGCTGACAAGATAAATGTTTTAGAAGAAAGAAAAGGTGGGCCATCCAGGGCCATGCCAAAGTCAATCCCACTCTTGGTACTCCATGTCTAGGACCTGTGGGCCTCGAGACATGATCTCCTAGTTATCCCTAAAAGTTTAGGATAACATCTGGCTCCAACTCGGGGACATGTGCTCACCGTAGAGCGCATGAGAACCTCATCATATCTGGCATAACCTGTTTACCTGCTCGATCTCAATAGCAACATCAAAAACTAATTAGGGTGGTAATGCCACCCCAACATACATAAATATATATAGACTGAAATAAAATAGTCAATAATGTAAATGTGAAAGAAAACTAACATGCAATGCAAATGGTATAATACACAAATGCAAGAATGCCTACTTACATGTACTTACCTGTTGGTTGGATGTTGCGTGTAGTCAAACAACCAGTAAAGCCAATCCAGCAACATCCCACGATACCTGCTTTTGTGCTTCATCATAAACCAAAATAGTGATAAGTCAAGCACAAAAATGACATGGGTTAGAACATATATCATATCATCAGAAGTCACAAAATCTAACTCATGGAGGCAGGTGGGAGGGATAAAATCATGCCATGTCAATCGCTGATGAAAATGCTCAATCCACTTTAGGAAGGGGTCATGAAAATTCCAAGGTTCATAATACCGAGTCAAGAGGTCTGCAATCTAGATACCCAGTACGTCCTCACACTCTGAAGGGACTGACAAGGATCTAGTAGGTGGCTGGAAAAATCTCAAGGGAAAGTTGAAACACTAAGACTACGAAATTGAACTTGTAGTTTTCAACCAACCCTTGGATTCTAGGGTTTGCTTCAGAGGAAACTCAATACAAAGGATATACTTCCCAACTACACCCTTAATGATACAAAACGGTAAGGTAATAAGAGGTGGCTGGAGAAAAAGGTCATGAGAATTCTTCTTTAGGAAAACAACACTCTTACTCCTAGCAAGACCTGAGCACAACGATGATAGATAGTCATCCTCATAGGATAAATCTAAGTGCTCGAAGGAGTACTCATCAAATCCCTCAAGGTAAGACCAAAAATCGTCAGGAAAATATGGTGAACCTTGAGTGCTTGGGGAGCATCGCTAAAAATTTCATCTCCTTGTTGCCACTGGTTAAGAGTAACATGCTATGATAATTGCAAAGACAACACTTGGATATGACTCTCTATGTCATAGATGGGATCCATATCATAACTAACTGCATCCCACCTACATTTCCCAACATGTATGAACTCATCAATGTTATCATCTATGTCATTATCGGTATCATAACATGCAAGATTTGAAGCATTCAAGGAATTTCTTATCTCCTCCTCATCTTCCCATCACAAAGTAGAGCATCATCAAAAACTAGGGGAGGAGGGAAAATTATTGTTTCCTCTCGTGCAAGAGCTTTGAGGACTTGGGTGCTTTCAACATGCATTATGGTCTCATCCTCAGGAACTACCCCTTCATATTCAATTGTGCAGCAAGGAAGGTATACTTCTTTCGGGGATTCCATTTCTCCTTTATTTTCTGAATCATGGGACAAGGTGTTATCAGAATCCTGAAATGGAAAGAAACTAACCTCATCGTCCTTTTGTTGTGTAGGAGAAAAGGGCTCTTGGATGGCCTCATCAGAGGGAGGAGCACAAGTTGGTAGTTCATCATCTTGCTTATGTTCTTGATCCTTAATCACATTTTCATTCTGCTGGTCAAAAACCTGTTCCCTTCTTTCTTGGGGATCATTAGTAAAGGTTTCAAGGGAAACTAGTTTTATTAAGTTGAGAGTGTCCAGAGTACGGTCATTGATTTTGTACAAGGAGATATTTACCTTGTTTCTAATGGCCATGTTGTGAGCTTCTGTAAGTGTTTTTGGACCCTTTTTATTTATGAGGAGGCTTAAATTCCCTAGAAGTCCACTGGTATAGAGATACATGAAGTACTTGTCTTTGGGACAATGGTTTTCAAGAATCTGGTATAGCAACCTCTGAAACCTAACCCTGAAAAATATGACTATCTCATCCTCTATTTTTTTTATGCATTCGAGTCCTTTCAGTAATGATTGGATATCTTCCAATTTCAAACCCCACCTCACAAGAAATATTTCTTCAAATTGGTCCATAGATGTGATGTTGGAAGCTGGAAGATTATCATACCATATTCTAGCCTCTCCATGCAGAGTGGCAAAGAAGAGTTTCATTACCAAGTCTTCGGTGTCATCACTAACAGGGCGATGCTGAAAGAAAGCCCATAAATTTCTCATGTGATAATCGTGTCTTTCTCCATCGATGCCAACGAATCTAGGGAGCCGTATTTTATACCAGGGGGGCATTTGTTTAGGACATCTCGAGATTTTACTCATGTCTAATGGTTTGTAGTTCCCTGGATCCCATTGTGAAGTCATAGTTGGCTTCATCATCAGTGGAATCGCCAGATAATTTTCTTGAAACTATCAAAATATAAGGGAAAACACCCAAAGTGGAGTTTCCAGGTAAGTTTGTAAGATAGAGGCTCTAGAGGCAAGTCTTATCGAAAGTTGTAGTCTATGAGGAAAGTTTGACTCAGTGTTCCCCGGCAATGGCGCCAGAATGTTATCGTGTAGTTTCTAGAAAGGATAAAAGGCTAGAGATTGGAGAGGCAAAATGGCGTAACTGGAGCCAATCCCACCCACTATCACCTCGATGGGAAGGTTCTTTCTATTTAGGGAGGTAAATCCCAGGGGAGACGTCCCTGGTAACTTGAGGTTTTGATAAGGGAAAAAAGGATTTAGCAGAGAAAAGTGATAGTAATCCCTCTCACAAGTCACCACCTGATCAGAAAGTCTGGCTTATAGCCCCAAAAAGATAACCAGAAGTAATAATTGTTACACATAAAAATTACTCACTTCAATGATGACCCATTGTCATCATTACTAGTGTCGCAAGTGTCGCATTTTTGGTTGCAAGTGTTGCAAACATCATACTACCATATTTCATATGTCGTGTCTCTAACGACATCATAAGGACACTTAAGACACCTTCAAATACTGGTTTAAGAAGGAGAAATCCTTTGATGAGGAGTACAAAGCATTTTCCATGGAAAAAACCACTTAAAAAATATTTTTGGAAGGAAATGCTCCCCTACCCACTGTTAGGGAGTGCTAATGCTCCCTACGCCTCTCTGGGGGAGCGTTGTAGCACTCTGAACAACCTTCTGGGGGAGCGCCAAGCATTTTTAAGGAACTTTTGGGCATCACTCCCCTACCCATTGTCAGGGAGTGCCAACACTCCCTAACCCTCTTTGGGGGAGTGTTGCAATGCTCTGTGTACCCTTTTGGGGGAGCGATGGCCTGTTTGAGGGGAGCGTTATGTTGTTGAGAATATTAGGGGAAGATCTCCCTTATCTTGGAGATCATTTGGATTTGAATCTGAGGTCAAGTCTAGATCTTAGGGAGAATCCACAACTGATGGAGAAATATCCTCAACCTATCCAAAGAATATCTAAGGTGGTTGGGTCTCTCCAAGCTTATATAAGGAGGCCTTCTCATGGTGAAATACATGGATAAATAGAGATATATTGAACTTATGATCTCATAAGGAAGGTATCAATGAAGCATAGGAATTCTATTGGCGGATCATTTAAGAAAAGGGTCAAGACAAAGAGAGCTTGGTGAAGCTGTTGCATCTACATCTATGGTTGTAAGCACTTTGCTTTGTTTTCATTAATATACATATGTGCTTGGCTTGTTTCCTTTAAGTTTGTGTATGTTTCATGAACTTGTTTCTTTTGATAGATCTATCATGAATCTAATCATGGTAGATTAGGAAGTATGTTTTGTTTTCACTGCTTATTGTATTGCAGGACCTTCTGAAGAACTTGGAGATCAAGATTAGCCTGGATCGAGCAAGGACAAATGTCAATAAAGGTATTTACCTTTATTTCTTCTTCTTCCTTGAACAGTTTAGCTTCATGAAAAGGAATTTCAGTGTCCACATTAGCACCTTTCTATCTTGGTTATAGGGGTCTAGTATCCAAGAGGAAATCCACTTGTCTGCAGGGGGATTTTCCTGTGACAATAACCAAGAAGTATCCTTGCCTGAGAACAAAGCAACAATAAAACTACATATGCAATATTGCTTGATTGGTCAGTACTTCATATAAATAAAGGACTATCTGATATATAAAGAATGGAATAATAAATATTGACGAAGTCAATGTTTATAAAAGTAGTAATGATATATAATGTCACTTATTCAATAAATATCAGGAAAACATGTCATTCAATGTAACCAATCCACACTTCATCAAATAATGCCTTAAAATAACCGTACAATTTCTCATAAATAGAACGATTAGCTGCACAAGGGTGTTAATAGAAAGAGATGACGACAACACTTAGTTAGTAGGATTAGTCTTAAGCTAGGGTTAGAGTAGTTAGGGTTTCATTCAAAGTATTGAGAGTGGTTTTGTGATCAAGTTTACTCAAGTCAATAGGTCTTTAGATCAGTGCCTTAGGGTTAATGGAGTCAAAATTAGAGGATGCACGAGCTAAAGGATCAAAAGATAGTACAACTAAGGACTAGAAGGCGAAGCTTTGAGGTGTTTATGGGGAAAATCCCCAAAGTCAAAACCCTAAAGGAGAGAGGCTCACCTTGGTGTAGGGGAACTAGGCCTTGATGCTCTCTCCTCCTTCCTTAACTCAATGGAAACGATGGCTAGTTGAGAAAATAGCATAAAACTAAGACAAGAGGGTTTAGAAGGAAATGTGTTTCTATGGCAAGGCTTTACCTTCAAACCCTAAGGGAAAAACAACTCTTCAAGGTGTAGGGGAACTAGGCCTTGACATGTCTTATCCTTCTTAGCTCAGAAAATAAAACAGCTAGCAAAGAAGAGGTAGAGAAGAGTGTAGCTATGACTAAGCTCTTTCTCTCTTCAAATAATGGAAAAAATTCTTGACATGGACATGAGATAAGAACCAATGATGTGTTCTTGTCACCTACAGTTTATGCAACAAATTTATAACATTAAATGAAATAAATAACAAAACAACCATTCAATTAAGAATTTTTGCAGAAATTCACTTACATTTCACCAAGAAACATCATAGCAAACCCTAGTTATAACACCTTCCATCAAGAAAATGCAAAGAAATGCTAATATAAATCAAAAAATGCCTTCCTTCAACAAGTGCGCCTCACAATTTTAGTGAATAACCCAAGAGAGGGCGCAAATTTAAGACCCCACTAATGAATGAGTGAGAGATGATGAAAAAATGAGAGTAAAAACTCTCAATATATACTGTACCAATGACCTAATTTTACTTTTAGGTCATAAAATGGTCGACAAGGCCAAAATGCTAAAAATCATATTGTTTTACATTAAATGACAAATTAAAATCCTAATCAAGCAACATAAGGACGTCATCCCCTTTCTAGGGTGAGGTTAGCCCCTTCTAGGGAAAAAGCAGCCTCTAGGAGAAAAACGTTAGCCCCCCTTGGGCTTCTCCAAGCAACCACATGTGCCAAACTTCCCTGTCCATATACCAAAATTTCCATGAAGTAGGGATGACATCAAGGACCTCACAAATGACGTCCTAGGCCTTCCAACGCCAACGTTCCAGTGAAAAGGGCACAACCCCCCTAGGTCAAGATCTTTCCAAGCCCATGTCTTTATTATTTTCTTTTATTCTTTTATTTTTAATTTTCTTTTTTGTTCAAGAGGCTAATCAGGGGACACTGCCCTAGTGTGGTGACTAGTGGTGACATTGTTACCAACAAGTACTTTTGTAGAAATGAGAAGGTTGGCTCATGATGAGACCCCCTTTCCCTTGTCCATTCAACCAAGAGTCACTACCCTGACATGGTAACCAACTGGTGGCAATGCCATATTTCTAGATACCCATGGACCTACTAGGCTAGCTCATGATGAGACCCCCTATCCTCTGACTAGGTCTTGTTTTGTTATTTCTATGGGTCCCTCTTGTTTCTTGTTGAGAAGCCTTTTATTGCTTTCTTGAGGATCCATGGGCGAAGCATCTCGAGGTTTTATTTTTCAGGATTTTAAATTTTGTCAGATTTATTTTACCTTCTGGGCCTGTATCCCCTTCTTCCCACGAGGTAAGGTGAAATACTGTAAATAGGTCAACCCATTTCTCAGACAAATTAATTGGGATAGGTGAGCGGGAATATAGATGAAAAAGTGGTGTTGTGAAGGGAGTGGACGATGGCGTTTCATAAATCCCCCCTGGTGGCAAATCGAAACCAAGGATACAGGATTACTAGGGCATCCTGTCAATCCCCCCAGATATGGTCAAGTGGGAAAGTGTAAGATCCAAGCATTTGTTATAAATTAAAGGAATCAAATGCACATATTGAAGGGTTTTGATGATCAAAGTGACACATACCATGATACCCGAACTAATTACCTCATGGATCAAGAACCATTTCCGACACAAGACTAAGTCGATGGTAATGGATGTTGTTGTTGCTTACTTGATAAAGGTGCTGGAAGAAAGAAAAGGTGGGCCCTCCAGGGCCATGCCAAAGTCAATCCTGCTCTCGGTACTCCATGTCTAGGACTTGTGGGCCTTGAGACATGATCTCCTAGTTATCCCTAAAAGTGGGGGATAACATCTGGCTCCAACTTGGGGACATGTGCTCACCGTAGAGCACATGAGAACCTCATCATATCTGGCATAACCTGTTTACCTGCTCGATCTCAATAGCAACATCAGTAACCAATTGGGGTGGTAATGCCACCCCAACGTACATAAATATATATAAACTGAAATAAAAAAAAACAATAATTTAAATGTGAAAGCAAACTAACATGCAATGCAAATGATATAATACATGAATGCAAGAATGCCTACTTACTCAATGTGATAATTGAAAAGGAAACACTTGGAGACAAATCTCTATGTGATATATGGGATCCATATCATAACTAAATGTATCCCACCTACGTCTCCCAACATCTATGAACTCATCAATGTTATCAACTATGTCATTATCGGTATCATAACATGCATTATTTGAAGCATTCAGGGACTTTCTTATCTCGTGTTGATCTTTTCCATCACAAAGTAGAGCATAATAAAAAACTATGGGAGGAGGGAAACTTACTCTTTCCTCTCATGCAGGAGCTTTGAGGACTTGGGTGCTTTCAACATGTGTTATGGTGTCATCCTCAGGAACTACCCCTTCATCTTCAATTGTGCAACAAGGAAGGTCTACTTCTTTCAGAGATTCCATTTCTCCATCATTTTCTGAATCATGCGACAAGGTGTTATCAGAATCCTCAAATGGAAAGAAACTAACCTCATCGTCCTTTTGTTGTGGAGGATAAAAGGGCTCTTGTATGGCCTCATCATAGGGAGCAGCACAAGTTGGTACTTCATCATCTTGCTTAGGTTCTTTCTCCTTAATCACATCTTCATTCTACTGGTCAAAAACTTGTTCCCTTCTTTCTTGGGGATCATCAGTAAAGGTTTCAAGGGAAACTAGTTTTATTAAGCTAAGAGTGTCCACAGTACGGTCAATGATTTTGGACAAGGAGAGATTTACCTCGATTCAAATGGCCATGTTGTGAGCTTCTGTAAGTGTTTTTGGACCCTTTTTACTTAGGAGGAAGCTTAAATGCCCTAGAAATCCATTGGTATAGAGATACACGAGGTAGTTATCTTTAGGACGATGGTTTTCATGAATATGGTATAGCAACCTCTGAAACCTAACCCCGAAAACTCTGATGGTCTAATCCTCTGTTTGTTTTATGCATTCTAGTCCTTTCAGTAATGATTGGATATATTCCAATTTCAAACCCCACCTCACAAGAAATATTTCTTCAAACTGGTCCATAGATGTGATGCTGGCAACTGGAATATTATCATACCATATTCTAGCCTCTCCATGCAGAGTAGAAGAGAAGAGTTTCATTACCAAGTCTTCAACGTCATCACTAATAGGGTGGTGCTGAAAGAAAGCCCAAAAATTGTTGATGTGATAATCAGGTCTTTCTCCATCGATGCCAACGAATCTAGGGAGCCATAATTTATACTAGGGGGGCATTTGTGTAGAATATCCCGAGATTTTACTCATTTCTAAAGGTTTGTAGTTCCCTAGATCCCATTGTGAAGTCATAGTTAGCTTTGTCATCAGTGGAGTCTCTAGATAATTTTCTTGAAACTATCAAAAGATAAGGGAAAACACCCAAAGTGGAGTCGCTAGGTAAGATTGTAAGATAGAGACTCTAGAGGCAAGGATTACCGAAAGTTGTCGTCTTTGAGGAAAGTTTGACTTAGTGTTCCCCAGAAACGGTGGTAGAATGTTATCGCGCAATTTGTATAAAGGATAAAAGGCTAGAGATTGGAAAGGAAATATGGCGTAACCGGAACCAATCCCACCCACTGTCACCTCAATGGGACGGTTCTTTCTATTTAGGGAGGTAAAGCCTAGGGGAGACGTCCCCGGTAACTAGAGGTTTTGAGAAGGGAAAAAAGGATTTAACAGAGAAAAGTGATAGTAATCCCTCTCACAAGTCACCACCTGATTAGAAAGTCTGTCTTATAGCCCCAAAATGATAACCGGAAGTAATAACCTAGAAGTATCCCTACTCGAGAACAAAGAAACAATAAAACTGCATGTGCAAGCTTGCTTGCTTGGTTAGTACTTAATATAAATCAACGACTATCTGATATATATACAATTGAATAATAAATATTGATAAACTTGATGTTTATAAAAGTAGCAATGATATATAATTTCACTTCTTCAATAAATATCAGGAAAACGAGGCATTCAATGTAAACAATCAACAGTTCATTAAATAATGCCTTAAAATAACCATACACTTGCTCATAAATGGAACGATTATATGCACAAGGGTGTTAATAGCAAGAGATGACGACAACACTTAGTTAGTAGGATTAGTCTTAATCTAAGGTTAGATTACTTAGGTTTTCATTCAAGGTATTGAGAGTGGTTTTGTGATCAAGTTTACTCAAGTCAAGAGGTCTTTAGATCAGTTCCTTAGGGTTAATGGAGTCAAAAGTAGAGGACGCAGGAGCTAAAGGATCAAAATATAGTACAACTAAGGACTATAAGGTGAAGCTTTGAGGTGTTGCTGGGGCAAGGCCTCAAAGTCAAAACCCTAGGGGAGAGAGGCTCACCTTGGTGTAGGGGAACTAGGCCTCAGTGCTCTCTCCTCCTTCCTTAACTCAATGGAAATGACAGCTAGCTGTGAAAATAGCATAAAACTAAGACAAGAGGGTTTAGAAGGCAATGTGTTGCTATGGAAAGGCTTTACCTTCAAACCCTAGGGGAAAAATGACTCTTCAAGTTGTAGGGGAACTAGGCCTTGAGACGTCTTCTCCTTCTTAGCTTAGAAAATAAAACAGCTAGCAAAGAAGAGGTAAAGAAGAGTGTAGCTACAACTAGTCTCTTTCTCTCTTCAAATAATGGAAAAAAGTATTGGCAGGGACATGAGACAAGAACCAATGATGTGTGCTTGTCACCTAGGGTTTATGCAACAAATATATAACATTAAATGCAATAAATAAGAATACAACCATTCAATTAAGAAGTTTTGCGGAAATTCACTTACATTTCACCAAGAAACATCATAGAAAACCCTAGTTGTAATACCTTCCATCAAGAAAATGCGAAGAAATGCCAATATAAATCCAAAAATGCATATCTTCAACAAGTGTGCCTCACAATTTCATCCAATAACCCAAGAGAGGGCGCAAATTTCAGACCTCGATAATGAGTGAGTGAGAGATGATGAAAAAATGAGAGTAAAAACTCTCAATATATACTGTATCAATGACCTAATTTTACTTTTAGGTCATAAAAAGGCCGACAAGGCCAAAATACTAAAAATCATATTGTTTTACATTAAATGACAAATTAAAGTCCTAATCAAGAAACAGAAGGACGTCGTCCCCTTTCTAGGGTGACGTTAGCCCCTTCTAGGGCAAATGCAGCCTCTAGGAGCAAAACGTTACCCCCCCTTGGGCTTCTCCAAGCAACCATACATGCCAAACTTCCTTGTCCATATGCCAAAATGTCCATGAAGCAGGGATGATGTCATGGACTTCATGAATGACGTCCCAGGCCTTCCAAGGCCAACATTGCACTGAAAAGGGCACAACCCACATAGGTCAAGCTCTACCAGGGTGCCTCTAGTGGAACATCCTCCTCTTCTCTGGTGCGAAGTCGCGTATCCATATTTGTATTGTATCTGCCCCCTAATGGGGTCTCAACATCCATATGATGGGCTCTTCAGCTCCATGGAGGTCCGAACGGATCATCT
Organism: Picea engelmannii; assembly: GCA_009831015.1. Lineage (NCBI taxonomy): Eukaryota > Viridiplantae > Streptophyta > Pinopsida > Pinales > Pinaceae > Picea > Picea engelmannii. Next base: position 353,555 of record ML793211.1, on the reverse strand, counting down.
CCCCATGTATACCGGTCCAAATGGTACATGTCCGTCGAGCATGATCCTGCAGATCAACAGCTACGCCCTCCATGGGCTCATCAGTCACAGGGATCATATAAATTCCAATCACATCTCATCATCAATATTATTAAACATGTGCATGAAATCCCTAATACATCAATCAAATCTCAAAGACATTACTCAATCTTGCAATACACATTTGGAGAAAATGACAAGGTGTCCTATTGGTCTAGTGTCCACTGGAAAAGGAGATTTTCTGGAAGAGACCTCATCTAAGCCATGAAAGTGGGTGATGTGGTCAAGATAATTCCAAGCAAGTGGTTCTCGTGAGGGCAGAGGATGTAAATATTTACCTATGGGTGCCTATGTAGAAGGCGAGTTGCTCATGTCCTGGATGCAAATCTTTTCAAGCCCATTCCTTTATTATTTATTTTTATTATTTTATTTTTATTATTTTATTTTTATTTTTCATTTTTCTTCAACAGGCTAATCAGAGGACACTTCCTTGGCGTGGTGACCAGTGGTGACAGTATTACCCACAAGTAATTTTGTAGAAATGAGAAGGATGGCTCATGATGAGACCCCCTTTCCTTTGGCCATGCAACCAAGAGTCACTACCTTGTTGTGGTAAACAACTGGTGGCAATGTCATACTACTAGGTACCCATGGACCTAATAGGCTGGCCCATGATGAGACCCTCTATCCTCTGACTAGGTCTTCTTTTTTTATTCTTACGGGTCCCTCTTGTTTCTTTCTAAGAATCCTTTTATTTCTTTCTCAGGGATCACTGGGCGAAGCATCTTGAGGTTTAATTTTTAGTATTTTAATTTTTGTCAGCTTGCTTTTACTTAATACACTTTATACAATTATTTAACTATGACAATCAATTATTGAACTAGGGTTGTTACATGATCTATCTCTCGAGAATCTTGGAGAAAGATAGTGTAATACCCCTGTTTCCCCCAGTTTGTAATATAACTATAACTAGCGAAGAGACTATGCCAGACTAGATACGTGTGAGTGTTTTATTTGATGAACCTTTGTATAAAGGGTTAATGTATGTATTGTCTGTTATTAATAGAAAATTGATAAGTGTTGCATAAATGATGAAATGGGGGTTTTCCAAGATAGACCATGGATGCAATGAGAGAGATGGTGTGGGGTGTTACACATCAAAAATACTCACTTTGATAGTGTCTCAAGTGTCGTCATTACAAAGGTCGCAAGTGTCGCATTTTTCTCACAAGGTCGCAAGTGTCGCATGTTGCTCACAAGTGTCGCAAGTGTCAAAGAAAGAATGTTGCCATGATGCCTATGTCATGCCTATAACGACATGAGAAGGACACTTGAAACACCTCAAACATTTAATTTGGAAGAGGAGAAATGAGTCAGCAGGCTTGCAAACCTTTTGCCATCTGAAAACACTCAAAAAACTATCTTTTGGAGGAGAGCGCTCCCCTATACCTCTTCTGGGAGCGTCGACGCTCCCCCTTACACTGTCTGGGAGAGTTATGAAGATCCTCTGGCCCTTTTGAGGGAGATCTATAGTTTTTTAGAGCATTGGCGCCCCCCTAAAGCCTAATAGGGAGCACTACAGCGCTCTGATGGCCCTTTTGAGGGAGCGCTACCTATTCTGGGTAGTAGTTAAGTTGTTGAGATGAATGGGGGAAGGATCCTTTCATTCTTGGAAGGCAGTTGGATTCGAATCCCTGGTCCATTCATGATCTTAGGGCATATCCTCAACTGAAGGAGGAAAATCCTCAACTTCCCCAATGATATCTCAAGTGGTTAAAGCCTCTCCAAGGCTATATAAGCAAGCTTTCTAATGGTGAAAGGGGACTGGAAAAGGAGAATCACACCAAACTTATGATCTCATAAGTGGTGCTAGAACAGAGATATTTTGGAAGCAAGAGACCTATGATATCATAGGGAGCAATCAGTGAAGCTATCGTCATTCATATCGTGGATCTTTTGAGCAAGGGGTAGACAAGGAGGACTTGACGAAATTGCTGCAATTCATCTATGGTTGTAAGCAATGTTTTGTCCTCATTAATATAATTCGCTTGGCCTGTTTCTTTCTAGTTTGTGTTTGATCTTACATGAACTTATCATTGATAGATAGATCTATTTTCAAGCTAATATCAATAGAGTAGGAAGTGGTCGTACTTTGTTTGTCTACAGGACTCATCGAGGAGCGAGAGTTTGGAGCTCGACTCGGAGCGTGCAGGTACAAATGTCGATAAAGAGGTACCTCTATCCTCCTTCCTTCTCATGTATTAGTTTTTATAGATTTGAAAGGAAGTCAGTGTCCATGTTAAGCACTTTCTGTCTTAGAGTTAGGGTCTAGCTCTTTGAGGCAATCTACATGTCCGCAGGGAGATTTTCCTACAACAGAAACTCGCGACTCCACTGGGGATCGAATCAAAACTTTCTTAGTTTTGTCTTTCCTCATAGACCTTGTCTTACCTGATTGTTTTCAGACCTTTTTCACCCCATTTATCTAATTTCACTTATTGATTGACTCTTTACCCCATCACACTCAGCTTGCCTGTCAAAATTTGACTGAATTTTAAGGTTTTTTGGACATTTTTGTGCGTTTTTGGGCACCAGCGCTCCCCTGCCTTGTTAGCAGGGTGCCAGCGCTCCCTTAGAGTGTTGTACAGAGCTTTATAACGCTCTGGTGTCCCTTACACCAGAGCGCCAGCCCCTGTTTTCACAAAATCCCTTCAAAAAAATTGCATTTTTGAGGTTAAAACCCCTATTTCTTACTTGCTGAGTTGCTTTGTGATTCAATCATTCTTCCTTTGACCTTTGACATGCTTCATCTTGAGAAGTAAACATCTTTTTTCTCATATTTTATTCCCTTCTTCATTCTTTTTGAGTTTTTGTTGTTTGAGCTTGAAATCAATCCCTTTCTTTCTTCTCTCCCATACGACTGAGCGGGAACTCCAGTGAAGGACATCTGAAGTCTGTAACTCTTCTCATTTGGTTCTTTGAGGTCATCTGATCCAATCTCTTTCTCCTTCCTTTTGCGTTTTTGGTTTTCTTTTTGTTCTTTGATTGCAAAAGGGTGTGTTGTTTGTGCGAAATCTGCATATTCTTGTCTGAATCTCCTTGATCTGAAAGGGTAGTTGGCAAGAGAAATTTTGCATTGAATTGATTATCATTCGCATACAAATGACAAAAGTACATCTTAGTGATTAGTTTGCATATTAGTTTGCATTTCTGAAATGTTGTAGCATCATATTGGATTTGATTGAGAACAAAATTGATTGAGGGCATTCCTTATCAAGTGTTTGATAGTGAAAACGACTCTTCCTCTTTCCCTTAAATAAGTATTCATTGAAAAGAAATGATTGATTATCATATTTCATGCATATTTTTGGGAATTGAGTCATCATTCCATCAGTTTCACTTTCGTACACCCTCTGAGGAAACAACGGCCATTAAAATCAACACTTAACTAAAATTTATCAGACCTTTTACATCTTTGTTAGAAAACCTATATTAGTTTAAGGTGTAGGGCTTTGGAATAGGTTGAAAGGATAACTTTCCAAAGATATAAAACAAACTTAGTATCTTGCGGTAGGGAGAGTTAAATCCAATTGTCGTATTAGTCTGCCTGGGATCCCCCTCTCACACAGGGGTTACGCACGAGGTCGCATTCGGGTGAGTTACGGAGATTATCCCTTCGTGGCCCAACTGTTTGTAGTGGTTGGATCATATATTGGGGGTCACTGGAAGGTATACCCATAATGTTGAGTGGAAGCCTTTCAAGTTGATTTCGGACTTGTTATGTTGCCCATACGTTCCGACTGGACTGTCGACTATACCCGCCCAGGGGCTGACTATGAATTGGTGACCTTAGTAGCCACAATCTTTAAGGTCTCACACAAGGTGACGGTGAAGGGAAGTCTCACTGTACCTGGAACAGACGTTGGTCAAACTCACTCGGGGTCCTTGGAGGGTAAATCCACAATTACTGTGTGGAAGCTTGCACCAAGGCGTAAGTCCGTTAAGCAGGTCACCAACGTAACTGATCCACTATCTCAATCCCCGCCCCTTCCTATTTTGATCTCGCGGCGTTGGATTTCATCACCAACTAGTGGTTTCATCGTATGAAGGTTTGTTTAATTGATTACTTCTTAGATTCGTAGCATGTGTTGTTTGTTTTACTTAGTAGACCTTAGGTCGAGTCAGTGATAATGGCATCAAATCCTGGGAGTACCAATGGAGGAACCCCTTTTCCTGGGGAACCTTATACCTTTCCTTCATTTGGAAACTTTAGTCCTCCATATGTTGCCACACTGAGTCTTCCAGGACTCACTATTGGATTACCAGTTTGGTTGTTCCCCACTCCAGTAATCCCGAATCCTCCCAATGTTTTAGTTGCACCTAATACTTTGGATTTCGGTACACCACCCACACATCAACCTCATGTCGACTTTTCACCTTCTTCACCCATTAAGTCTCCTTCCATTTATCCTTCTTTGCCTAGTGAAAGCTCTAAAGAAAGTAGTCAGGTTGATCAAAAGAAGAAGAAACGGAAAGAGAAGAAGAAGAAGAACCCAAAAAGGACAAAAGCCCCAACAACATCAGATGTTGGCTCTAAGAAACTAGTTACTGTTAATAGTATTGGGAGTGTTGATGAGGTCAAAGAGATTAAAATGAAGAATCCAAAACTCAAATTCCCTTGCAGCCTTTGTAAGGGTGATCACTTTCTGAGGGATTGCCCTGGTCTTACCCAGGTCTTAGAAATGTGGTCCTCCACGTCATCGGCCTCTGTTGGTCATGTCGATGATACCCCGTCAACTAGTGATGTTCAGGTTGGTAAGAAGAAGCAAACCGTCAAGTTCCCTTGCATGTTATGTAAAGGTAATCATTACTCTCACCTTTGTCCTTGCATGGATGAGGCTTCTTCTCTTTTGGAAAAACTTCAACTTCCAAAAGGTTATCATAAGCTTTCCTCCGACCCATCATTGGTTAATGGACTGGTCAATCCGGTTCCATACCCGGTTAGTCCAGTTGATCAGGTGGTCAATCTAGTTTCCTCCTCGATTGAACCACGAACCCAAGTAGTTGATCCAGTTCCATCATCAATCAGCCCCGCTCTTCATCAAAAGAGTGACACCAAAGTGGTTGATCTGTTTTCATCCTCAGTCGATCCCACTCTCCCATTAGAGAGTGACACCAAAGCGGTTTATCCCTGTCCACCCGTCGACCCCATTCTTCCCTTGCAGAATGAAACTCAAGTGGTCGATCCAGTTTCTCCATCGGTCGATCCCATTCCTCCATTGAGGAATGTCAAAGTGACTGATCCAATCCCTTCCTCGGTCAGTCCCACTCTTCCTCTGAAGAGTGCTAAAGTGGTCTATCCAAGTCCACCATTGGTTGATCCGATCCAATCATCGGTCGATCCTACTCTCCTTATCGAGAGTAAACCCGATACTACCCATGTTTTTCTCATTAATACGGACTCTACCATGCCGGGGGGCATTCCTCCTTCTCCTATAAAACCCCCTCCAAGTAATGAGGCCATCCTTTTTTATTAGGGTGTGCTAATTGGACCTCATCTTCCCTCCCACATTCCTTTCCAGATTACAATATAGGTTCGTGGTCAGGACGTTCCTCAAACGCTGATAGATGAAGGTGTGTCTATTAGTATTTTGTCTTCTATTGCTTGGTACGCTTTGGGTTGTCCGCAGCTTGCACCGGTTACACCGAATCTATTATCTTTTAACAGAAGAACCAGTCAACCTTTAGGGATCCTTCCTCAGTTTCCTATAACTTTGGGAGGGAAAACTGTCTTTATCGATGTCATGGTAGTCCGAGACCCCTTGGATTTCACTTTACTCCTTGGGTAGGATTATGTCTATGCCATGAAAGCTCTTGTATCCACCCTTTTCCGTGTGATATATTTCCCTCACGATGGAAGAATTGTGACTATTGATCAACTTTCATTCATCAGCCCCGACTGGGTTACCTCCCTAAGTGGTTCTTATATGCAGACAGTATCGCCCCCGTTGCATGTCAATTATGTGGTGTTGTCTCCCATGACCTCAACTTCCGATGATTTGGATCCGGTAGTTGACATGGTGATCTCTTCGGTAGGGTTATTGGAACCTGATATCCTTACCCCTGTCACAACCCTCGACATGTGTTCCTTCTCGAGTGATTATATTCCATCCAGTGAAGATCTCCTGGAGGCCATGACCGAGTTTTATCCTTTGACATGGTATCCTTCCAGAGCTTTATCCTCTTGGAAGCCATGATCCGGACGAAACAATGAGCATAGTTTCTCTTCTATGTGGCAAGCTCGTTAAAAAATGAAACAGAGATCTTGAGCATAGTTTTCTTCTCTGTAGCAAGCTCGTTAAAAAAATGAAACAACAACCTGGGGATCGAACCTGGAACCTTGAGCATAGTTCGTTTCCTATGTCAATCTCGTTAAAAAATGAAACAATCACCTCTCCCTTCAAGTTGAGTCTTTCGCCAGATCTCGTAGATGTCGAGTCGAGTCTTTCATTAGGTCTCATTTTTGAACCTTCATTTCATCCACCTGTATCCTTTTTCTCCATCTAGCACAGAAATTGGTGACAACCTCAAAGTCGGTGAATGAATTGAATCTTGGGGGGCATGTCTCTAGCCTTTGATGATCATTCTGGAGTCGAGTCACTAGCTTTCAAGATGGGGGCAGAGTACTGAGCTTAGTCTTTGTTCTTTCTCATGCTCGTAAATACATGAGAATGCATCTGGGTAGACTTTTATCTCTTTTTCAGACCTGTATGGATACATGAAAAAGGAACCCCCTGGAGTCTCCTTTAAGCTCTTTTCAGAATCTCTAAATATGAAAAGATTGTCAAGTGACCTTTCTTCCTTTAACACTCGTTAAAAGGTTCGAAAGGGTGTCTTTCGAGCGATAGTTTATCTCTTTTTCGGTCTCGTTAGACTACTCTACGAAAAAGGAACTGAGAGAGTTCTATTTTAAGTGTTTTTCCAAACTCTATAATCCTGAAAAACCTTCAAGTTTTATGTATTCGGACTCGTTAAAACACACATCGACAGGCCCATATGGGATCGAACCCTTATTTCTTTCGGTTCGTTAAACAAAGAAAGAGGAACTTACCAAAGGTGAGTTATATTGAGCATGTGTTATCCTCCTCGATCTCATTAAATCAAAAAGAGGTACTCGTCTATCTGGATGGGGGAAAATTTGAAAGAAGCAAGCCAAGCAGTTTTTTGAGAACATTACCAAGTAACTCTTAGAGTCGCCCTTGAACATGACACTTCATCTTTTGCACGCATTATAACCCATTGAACCTCTGCACTGAGCCAATCCTTTGAGTTTCTTTCACTCCTTTGGGTCACCTGACGTAAGTCATAGCCACTGCAACATCAATTTTTGGTCCATGTCATGTTTCTACTATTGTGCCTCAGTGTTCAAGGGAAGTATCTGCCTCTAGAGTCAGCCATCCCAAATATCTCTCCTCAAAACCTGTGTTAGTCCATGTCCTTTCTATCCACCAATTACATCTCTATGTCTATTTCATGTCGTTGATGGGGGATACATCAAGGCCCTCCTTCGACGAGCTTATTCCTGTCAACCTCAGCACATTATCCGGGAATTAGGCTTAGAAACCAGTTAGTACTTTGGGACCTGCATGCCTCAATGGTAGGCCTCCTCACATTCAACAGTAGGTTTACATCATTGACCTCTGATCGGATGATTCCACGGATGTTCGACTCCATCTCATCCATTCACATTCGTTGTAATGTACTAGGGTACCTTGGGAATCATTGACATTAATGGTGATCTCCCTCGCGCTTGTTAACGGTTTACATCATTGAATGGTAATCAAGTGGTTTATGCCATGTTCGACATTAGGACATCTATTCACATGGTTAGATTCGTACTACATCAAGATCGGTAAGAAGACCCTGGGTTGAGTGATCACTTTGATATGTACTTTTCCCAGGTTGCGATGGAGTTTCTCTTCAACAATGACACATATATTGTTACATAGATCCACTTTGTATTGGTCATGGCTATGTCTTGTCATCTCGTAGATCCACTGTGTATTCTTCATGGCTACGATCAGTTTAGGTCATCAGAGTATAGATCCATAGTGTATTTTCAATGGCTATACCTTTTTATCAATACAATTATGGATCTGTGTATTTTATGGCGGCCATATCTTGCAAGTCTTGATCACCCAAGCATAGGTATCCCTGCCTTGGGTTTGAAACATGTCATAATATTTGTTGGATGTTTGTGTGCATCTTTTGTCAGGTTCTTTGTGTCTATACCCTTGCTTGAAAGTCTACAAAGTATTTCAGTTATCAGTTCCTGTCTTCTAACTTCATAATTTGGGGGGAAATCTGTTACACATCAAAAATACTCACTTTGATAGTGTCGCAAGTGTCGTCGTTACAAAGGTCGCAAGTGTCGCATTTTGCTCACAAGGTTGAAAGTGTCGCATGTTGATCACAAGTGTCGCAAGTGTCAAAGAAAACATGCTGCCATGATGCCTATGTCATGCCTATAACGACATGAGAAGGACACTTAAAACACCTCAAACATTTGATTTGGAAGAGGAGAAATGAGTCAGCAGGCTTGCAAACCTTTTGCCATCTGAAAAAACTCAAAAAAATAGCTTTTGGAGGAGAGCGCTCCCCTATACCTCTTCTGGGAGCGTCGGCGCTCCCCCTTACACTGTCTGGGAGCGTTATAAAGCTCCTCTGGCCCTTTTGAGGGAGCGCTAAATATTTTGAGAGCATTGGTTCCCCCCTAAAACCTACTAGGGAGCGCTACAGCGCTCTGATGGCCCTTTTGAGGGAGCGCTACCTATTCTGGGTAGTAGTTAAGTTGTTGAGATGAATGGGGGAAGGATCCTTGCATTCTTGGAAGGCAGTTGGATTCGAATCCCTAGTCCAGCCATGATCTTAGGGCAGATCCTCAACTGAAGGAGGAAAATCCTCAACTTCCCCAATGATATCTCAAGTGGTTAAAGCCTCTCCAAGGCTATATAAGAAAGCTTTCTAATGGTGAAAGGGAACTGGAAAAGGAGAATCACACCAAACTTATGATCTCATAAGTGGTGCTGGAACAGAGATATTTTGGAAGCAAGAGACCTATGATCTCATAGGGAGCAATCAGTGAAGCTATCATCATTCAGATCGTGGATCTTTTGAGCAAGGGGTAGACAAGGAGGACTTGACGAAACTGTTGCAATTCATCTATGGTTGTAAGCAATGTTTTGTCCTCATTAATATAATTTTCTTGGCCTGTTTCTTTCTAGTTTGTGTTTGATCTTACATGAACTTATCGTTGATAGATAGATCTATTTTCAAGCTAATATCAATAGAGTAGTAAGTGGTTGTACTTTGTTTGTCTACAGGACTCATCGAGGAGCGAGAGTTTGGAGCTCGACTCGAAGCATGCAGGGACAAACATCGATAAAGAGGTACCTCTATCCTCCTTCCTTCTCATGTATTAGTTTGTATAGATTTGAAAGAAATTCAGTGTCCATGTTAAGCACTTTCTGTCTTAGAGTTAAGGTCTAGCTCTTTGAGGCAATCTATCTGTCCGCAGGGAGATTTTCCTACAACAAGGGGAGCAAAAAATGGTTGAGATGACCCCCCACCAAACTAGTACCATACTAGATTTAATGATTTAGACTCAGAACAATCCTCTGACCCATAAATGAATTACCAGTCAAAGTGGTAGATGGGAGAGTTCTCCTCAAGAGTTAATTAGGATATGGGGCAGAGTACCCATCTGGAAGACTTCCAAACCTGACCACGAGATGGGGATTTGGACCCATGCAACCTTGTTGAGGAAGGAAAGAAAGAGGTAATTTAGGGGAAGAGACAGGAGAGAAAGTAAGTATATCTGTGAAGAGAGAAGAGTCGAAAGAGCAGTCTCTAGAAGAGAAAAAGGGCAGTTACAACTCTCTGATTCGAGGAAGAACTGAGAAACAAGGTTTTTCTAGGTGCAATAATTGGTTGGAAGAGTTTTCATTACAAGCTGGTAATCGAGACTAATGAGTGACTATGGAAGTGCTCATGCAGACCTCCTTTCTTGGTATAAAGAAAACCAACTACCAAGATCTCATGGGAGGGGGAGAGTAACCTCTGTCCCCGACTATCGCTGAGTAAGAATAAAGAGTCTCTCTCAGAGCATCGTTGGTCTAGCTTGGGGGTGGCCAATGGTAAATATGTTGGGAGTGGTTGTGCCTATGGTTGGGTGGAAGCATGCACCTCTTTCATCATTCACTTCACGAACTTTGGTTTTTTGATAAGTATCTTCATACTCTGGGTGTTGAAATAGAAATGGTGATTGAATGCACATATGTTTATCTGTCTATGAATGAGTTATGTATTGAATGAATAAGGTAGATGTATGTATTATCTCCATGTGAACTCATGCTTTTGAATGGTCATCTGCTTGCCTCAGTCTAACAGTTAAAGAGTCATGGGACGTAAGCCTACAAGAGGGTTGGGGTAGGATTTATTGAAATTCTTAAGTCTTGACGGCCTCTTGAATTTACCCTTGAGAGAATTTCAAGTTCAAACCCTATGGAAGGAGGGAGCCTCCTTCAGACTCTTCATTGTATGACTGTGGGCTCATTCCCATTGTTGTGTTGGTTTTGTCACATGGGTGAGAAACAACACACCACTTAATTGCCTAGTTAAGTTAGTTAAACAAGACAAAGAGTTGTGAGTTGATTAGATAACCAAAAACACATGAGACGAGAAAATAAAAATAAAAGGAAACAAATTTTAGAAAAAATTGCAAGAACTAGAACCATGAAAAATGAAAATGAAAATCATATAGCTACCAATGGATCAATGTATTGATAGGCTAGCACCGTAGAGAAAGGTAGGGACTTATTAATGCCCTCTTCTTCCTTGGGATGGCTCTTGAGTTCCCTATGTTAAGAACCAAATATCAATATAGCATAGAAAAACCTCAGAATAAGTACTCAACGCCTTGAAGCAGAGAGAATTTCAGATAATAATCCTCTTTGAGGGGTCAAACTCCTTTTACCCCACATAAATGTTCAAGTACAAGATGATTCCAAATGAAAATGTCTCCTTGGTATATATAGGAGACTAGGAGGTATAATTACAATTAATGGAATAAATCCGACATAAATAAAATAACATTAATAATGTAATATGCCCCAATTAAGGGGTAATGAGCCAATATTAGGGTTTAACATGCCCTTCCCCTTGAGACAAGTGTTGTCCGCAATGCTTGAGTAACTCTAGATGCTTCTGTATAAAAGACTCATCTTCCCAAGTGGAATCTTTAGCTGGTAGTTTCCTCAATTTAATGAGATACTCTGAAATGGATCTTTTCCTCAGCTAGTGAATTCTTGTGTCAGTGATGGTTTCATGCTCCAATATGATTTTTTCTTCCTCGTCAAGTTCTGGAAATATAGTTTGAACTGAGATCTTGTCGCCTATAACCTTATTTAAGCATGAAACATGGAAAACTGGGTGTACTTGTGAAGATGCATTCAAATCCAATTTGTATTCCATAGTACCAATATTTTGAAACACCTTATAAGGGCCATAGTACTTTGGTGATAATTTATTATCCTTATTGGATTACTTGAGAGTCATATGTTTGTATGGTTGTAGTCTTAAAAACACCCAATCCCTTACTTCAAAACTTTTTTCACTACGATGTTGATATGCTTGTTGTTTCATGTGATTTTGTGCCATGGTCAAGTTGTCCTTTAATATTTGGAGAACTTGTTGTTGATGCTCGATGTGATCTTCCACTGCTTTAACCTTAGATTTTTATTTTAGAGAAGAAGTGATGGAAGGAGGGTGGTATCCATAGAGTGTCATAAATGGTGTCATTTTTGTTGCAGTATGAAAGGAAGTATTATACCACCATTCTGCCAAGGGTAACCATTTGAGCCATTGTGTTTGTTTATCAGAGACAAAGCAACAAAGGTAGCCTTCCAAAAATTTGTTCACTATCTCGGTTTTTCCATCAGATTGAGGATGATAGGATGAGCTATGAGCCAATTAAGTACCCAAACAAGAAAATAATTATGTCCAAAAATGTCCAGTGAAGATGGGATCTCTATCACTTACAATAATCTTTGGGATGCCATGTAGCTTTTGAACTATCTCGATGAATGCGATGGAAACTGTACTAGCTTTGAAGGGATGAGAGAGTGCACAAAAGTGTGCATACTTGGTCAGTCTATCAACAATCACCATGATGACACTCTTTCCTTCAGACTCCAGTAACCCTATGATGAAATCCATGGAAACCTCCTCCCAG
>ML793211.1:310256-337864 GCA_009831015.1 Picea engelmannii | reverse complement strand
GATTCTCCAAGAAGAATTCTTCCAGCATAACAATATCTTGAAATTCCTTTATTTCTAGCACACCCATGGCACATATTTATAGTGTCCATTCATGGAAATATATAACTGGTTCATAATGTGAACACGGGGCCTTTTAGGGTACTTCCTATTCCTTGGCCAACCTCCAAGCTAGATTTTTCTCAGATCTGAGTGACAAATCGTGTTGGAGGTTGGACTATAAGTGGTTGAGAGGCCGACAAGATTCATAAATGCATCCTTCATGAGAAGTGTGCAGGTTTTCTTGTAGACAATCGCACATCCTATGCATTATGCGCACAGTGCGTAATTAGGGTTGTGTTATCCCGCGCATTCCATGCACAATGTGCCTCCTTCCTTTGGTGAATTTGCGCACATTGATTAATGAACCAAGTATATAGTTTTATTCCCTTTTTGATGGATTTTGATGTTGTAGGTGTACAAATGTTTTTTGGAACTGATGTTTTTCTTCAACTCTTGTTTGTAATGTTGCGGACAATTTTTTGGTGATAACAAATTCCCCCTGATGTGTGAGGTTAGGAGCATACGTATATCTAAAATACATCAATGTTTCTTTGGATGATGGTGCCATTATGAGGAAGAGTGAAGAGAGGAACTAAAAGAGTGATCTTCCAGAGGGAGAGGGAAAATTGTGGGAACCCAACCTTTCTCTAGGAAGAAAATAAAATCTATATACAAACAAGGCGGGCATGCCCCATGCTCGTGTCATGAAACCAAAATGTGGGGCTGTAACTGAAGGTGTATGATGATGTAGATTGTTGCAGCGCCCTCGGGGGAAGTTGATCACGACATATGACGGTTCTGAATGGTGAACTGGCTCTGAATTGAGTAATGGATGACAGTAAGAAGTGTCGATGACTCATAGGCATTGATGGCCTATCAAATTCAAAGGTCTTTGGCTAGTATGGAAAACTGCAACAGTCGCATAGTAAGACCCACCTTAACATGAGATTTTGTTGAAGTCGAATGTTATGGAGGTCAACAAAATCAGAAGGCAATGATGACTCTCTTTGTTCCATCCGAGACTCCTCATTGAAAATTTAATGAGAGTCAAGATATTGTCGCCCTTCTTGAAACTGTGTTGATGTCGACCGAAACGGAGACACGACGTCAAGAAGCAAACGATATTCTTGAATTCCATTGATTAATAGGTGATATAAGGTACTAACGGGTAACATGGACGAAGTCAAGACACTATGGGACTATGGAATGCCCTTGGTTGGGATTTTGAAGGATGATTGGCAGCAACTGTAAAATTGGATCTAGTGTAAGGGGGGAAACTAGACATGGGGTTAAACTGTGCTGGAGGCTGAAAAGTGGGAAAAATCAGAGATCATGGTTACATGGATTTGGGATACTCTAGGTTTTTCAAATACGGATATATGAAAAAGGGTGGATGCCCCAATCAAGGGCGACATGGGTTTCTCTGTTAGGTAAAATAAGGCCATCGAGGATGACGACTAAAAAAGTTATGTATATGTTGGAAACATGGGCTTTATACAATTACCAAATGAATAAAGAATAATTAGGGTTGAGTATATAGATACAGAAATGGGTGCCTCGATGAAATATGGCTTGGCCTATTTAGGGCGCAAGTTTGTGAAAGAGAATCGATGGAGGGTGGGGGCCCCATGGGTGGGTTTCTGTATGAGGTAAATGGATGGAGGACAATATGCATATGGGAAAATTGATGGTGGATGAGATGGAGGGATAATGTAACTGTGGGGGTGCAGTAAACAGAACCAAGTGTAGGATGATATGATTCAAGAGTCCATTGGGAAGGTTATCAATATGATAAGAAGGAGTATGGGGTTCATTCTCGGAAGTGAAAAAACTATTGGGACTCCCAATCTTAGGGGGTGAAAACAACATGTGTGTCAAGTTTCCAAGGGGAAATGTGAATGGGACAACTCATGTGGGAGAGAGTTATATCGATTGACAATACCAAAATATGGCAAAGGTAAAGGTACTACAAAGCCAGATGTAGGAACCCTAAATGAAAATGTCAGAGGGTGTGACTGGGATATGTAATTGTTTACAGAGGGAGTAATTTCATGCTAGTGTCAAACATATACTTGAAGGGGTTGTAAGATTTCTTAACAAGTACCTGCACACATAAAAATCCAAATACCTGATGTGAACAATATCTGATGACAAAGAAAATATAACAACTATTTGATAAAACTGAAAGTGAGCATGCGTACCTGAACGTGGCGTGAAAAAAATGCTCCTCTGGGGAGAAGTGCAGATGATAACCCAAGGAATATGAATGTTTAGATGGTTGGATCATGATCTCTTGGATGTAGGGACCCTAAACGAAAATGTCAGAGGGTGTGACTGGGATATGCAATTGTTTATAGAGTGAGTAATTGCATGCCAGTGTCAAACATATATATGAAGGGGTTGTAAGATTTCTTAACAAGTACCTGCATACATAAAAATCCAAATACCCAACGTGAACAATATATGATGATAAAGAACATATAACAACTATTTGATAAAACTAAAAGTGAGCATGCATACCTGAATGTGGCATGAAAAAAATGCTCTTCCGGGGAGAAGTGTAGATGACAACCCGAGGAATATGAATGTGTAGATGGTTGGATCAAGATCTCTTGGATGAGAATGGTTCGAAAAGAAAAGGCTCAGGGCTCTTGTACTAGAATGTGGAAGTTGGAAAAAGGGGCCTATATATGGATGGTGGGCCCACAATGCCACCTCATTTGCACCGACAATATTGGTGATCTGGAGAGAGTGTTGCGAGGTGATTATGCTATATCACGACTGGTGGGGTGATCGGATGAGGTTGGATAGGGGTTGAGTGATGACCTCGGTATTCAACAATAAAAGGACACGGGTATGTGAAATGAGCAAGTGAGTCACATAGAGAACAAGGACATCTCATTCTCTCAGAGACTAACAGAGAAATATGACGAATGTCAGTAATGTGAGCATCGATAGGGAGTTCCTGAGAGGGCTCAGGAAGAGATGTGTGGTGCATTACGACTAATGTTTGGCGGAATTGAGGTAGATTTGGGAAATGATGAGTGTAATGGCCATATTCTGAGCATATGGCACAAGCGAAATTGGTTTGTAACCCTTTCTTCCATGTGGTTGAGGTCTCTGTAGTAGTAGTGGATGTACTTGGTGGAGTGGTAAGCAATGGGGGTGCTTTAGGTAGCTGGATAAGATTTCGTAACTCAGGAAGAGTAGGACATCTGTTAGTGGGGTGTCCTTCTCTTTCTCATAGTGTGTAAGGAGGTTGATATCGGGGAAGGACTGGAGCTATGGGCTCATTTTTGCTTCGTTTTCCCCTGGTAGTGGCGGTGTTGCCGCCAGTTGGGGATGGGGGTGATGTGGTAGGAGCTTGTACTGGGATTTGCATCGGTAATCCCTCTGTCTGAGGAGGGAGAGATGGTGTAGGAACCATAGAGGATGGATGGAGATACCATACAGGGATGGAAATAACCATGTTGGGAAGGGTGAGGGTAGAAACTACCTGGAATGCTTGGACTCTAGGTGTCAGGTAGAAAAAGGGGATTTGGGTAATGGCTTGGGGGACTGTCTCCCAAATCGGTATTTTCCCTTGGAGGGGGGGAGGAATCCGAGATAAGTGGTGAGGTGGTGTTTTCAAGGAATTCCTAAGGTAGTAGTTCGACGAATGATGGAACTTCAATGTGGGCAAGGGACCTAGTGAGAGGAGTATTGTCTCTGATATATGTTATGTTCGAGGAAACTACACATACTTGTGTTGAACTAGATGACTTTAGGATAGGTGGTGCTCCATGATAAGTTCCTAACAAGGATGGGTCTTTTAATATTCCAGGGTCAGTGTCGATGACTGGAAAAGAATCCAATCTAGCACAGACAAGAGTGAGGATGTTATCAATGTTGGCGGAGTGATTAGGCTCGTAATGTGTAAGTGGGTCGATGGTGATGATTTTCCCATTATGGGGGAACATCATCGTATGAAACATAGAAGAGGATACCACCTTCATAGCATACATGTAGCTACATCCAAACAAGATATTATAATCAAGTGGGGCATTGATAACTTCAATGCCAATCAAAATGGTTTTTCCCCCAAGTTCTATGCGAAATTTTTGGAAGAGCCCTTCAAGGGATGATGGTCGACCATCATAAGCTCTTAGGGTGATGGCGGATGGTACTAGCTCAGGTGAGTCGATTTTTTTCCATACTACTTTGGACATGATGCATGTGGATGCACCTTCATCGATGATGCATCGATGAACTATGATGTTCTGATTTTGAAATGGTATATGAAAGGATACCAGAGCGAGGGGGGTGTGGTTCTCCGCTATCTAAATAAAAGGCGATTATTTGAGTATCAGCTGGGTCAACTTCCCCCAAGGTGGAAAGAAAGGATTTGCGCTGTTATGGACAGGTTTGGAGGACCTCCAACATAGACATGGTTGCAGGAGACTATGCTAAGTCATCAACCAGAATGTAATTATGGGCTACCCTAGCATGTACATTATGTTGTAAACGTATGCAGGGTATACGGGGATTTAGTTCAATGTCATGACGTGGGATCATCAATGGTTTTCCTGTTGTAGTTGGATTTGTTTCTGAGGTGGTTGGGGTAGAGTCAGGAGGCATGTTGTATTGAGGGTTGTGTGTTTGTAAAAGAATCACTTCTTTGTTGATATGGAGGATACTACGATCAACTGGATTTTCGGGTTGATTGGGACCTAGGTTTTGATATTGCCCCAATTTGTGGTGGGGTAGAGTTTATCTCTTGTTGGGTATTCATCACAACTTGGTGTGGAATGGGGTTTTTCAAAACAGCCAGAGGTGGTGGTTGCAAATAATGTTGTGGGGCCGGCTGAGGGGTAGGTGGTGTCGGAGGGTGTTGTGTGTTCATGGATTCTTTCATTTGTTTGTTATCGGAAATTTGGGGGCATTGGTGAGTATAATGTCCATACTCACCACATAAAGCACAAGGGAAGTTAGTTATGAGATTTCTGTTCTTCCCTTGTCATGGTAGATTGTTATTGTTTCCCCCTTGGGGTTTTTGGTTCCTTGATTCTGGTTTCCCCCAGTGGGATGGTTTTGTTGGGGGTTATTTCCTCCTGGTCCCGGGTTGTTATCGTTTCGATTTTTTCCTTTCTTTTTGGAAGTATTCGAGTAATGGGACAGATTTTCCATATTCAACTATTCAAAAGAATGAACTTGTTGAATGGGAGTGGTATGGACAAAGTTAACGCCAACATGTGGTTGTCCTGGTGGAGGAGAAACTGGCTGGGGAGGACTAGGAAATGGAAAATATGGATTATTATGTGGAGATAATCCATATGGCATATAGGAAGTATAAGTACTTCCACTACTGTTGGGGTTATATATGGGGGTTGCGGGTGGACCCATACATGATTGAGAGACCATATGCATCAGGGGTACGGGTGGGGGTCCCCCCAACGACAAAGGGGGAACAACAAGATATGACTGGTGGTGAATGGGAGAAGGATAATAAGACGTCCCTCCATATGGTTGAGGACATTGATTTTCACCATAAGTATGTGATGGGTGGTTGTAATGGTTGAGGTGTGTCATAGAACCAATCAACCCATCCACAGCATGAGAAACCCCAGGTTTGTCTTGACCAAATGGTAGGGGTCTGGGTGCATCAAGAAATACTGTGTACAAGTAACCTGATTGGCCATATATATGAGGTCGAATTGTTGCGCCTTGTTGATTGCTTCTTCTTCTGATTGAGGAAACGTGGATGCTACATCCTTGGCAATCACAAGATGCTACATCCTTGGCAATTACATGTTTTTTCCATGCTTATTTTCATGAAATATTGGCACGTCTAAGATCCTCCTCTCTCGGCATTCAATCCATCCAGATTTTAGCACCTGATATCCAAATCAGATTTCCATTTTAATGAACCATGCTTCATTTTAGATAGATTAATCTGAGGTTTCAACTCTATTATTTCTATTGTGATTATGTTAGGCTACATGATTCTTATTATTGGTTCCTTGAGTCTTAACCAGAATGAGACTTCAGTCTTTTGTCTAATTTAGGTAATGAGAACCATTAATTGCATATGCATTTAACACTTATCAATCATTTCCACCATAAGATATTTGTTAATGTGTAACAGAATTATTTATAATCACTTTAGAAAAATTGAATTATTCTTACTTAGATAGACTCCCTTAACACTTTAAGAGGTAGTTAATCAAATTGAATAAATTCATATACATTCATACACATAAAATGTAGAACAATGAGATTCATAAAAAAACGTTCCATGAAATGTGTGTGTGTGTGTGTGTATTCAACATAATTTCAATTGCACATTTTTTACAAAATGGAACCTCATGCCAAATATACAAAATGGTAGCAAGTTCCCTAAAATAAAAAATAACCATATGGTGTCTTAGATACAAAACGGAAGTGATTGGTCACTCATTGACCACTGCCACTCTTACCACATCGAGGAACATCCTGGAAGTGGAGCTTTCTTCTCTTGCTAAAATAAGTAGCTCGAGTGGGTTTGCATCTAGGTGTGGTTTGGCGCTTCAAAGACTGACCAAAGAAAAAACATTATTATGATTTTTGTTTCAAAAATGAATTAAGAGACTTACAAAATGATACTTTGTAATTCCACATAAGACAACTCACTGCAAATGGTAATAACAATTGTGAGGTTGTTACCCTCCTCCATGACCCTAATCTCTCAATGATTCCAACCTACATCAGTTACAAGGATGAAATCATGAAATTTAAACAAATATGCATAAAGTCAATTGCATTGATGTTACGTAAAAAATGATCATGAACACATTATATCACCATCAATAACTTGGGCCTCGATGGAGAGTTGCTAGCAAGTGGAGCACTTGATTGTACAACTTGCTCCAAGGAAACATCTACTATGGTAGCCTTGGTGGATGGTATATATTGAAATGGTGGTGGGGGTTGGTGTCATATAGGTGCATCCATTGTGGATTGATGCAATGGAAGAGGTGGTGCAGATGGGTGGCCTGCGGGTGCATCGACTAAGAATTCATGGAATAAGAAATATTATAGAGGTGGGCGACGATGAACCCCCATGGACTGTGAAAGTGATGGAAGCTCCCTTGTCCCAAAGTAAGGTAACACATAAGTTATGGCTAGGTGCCTAATGAATTGACTAGTATTATAACTAGTGAAAATATCACTGGCCTACACATATTAATTATATTGTTATTAGTAACAAATAGTAAAATTGAACAACATAAATTCACCTAGTTCCACAACTTGTAGAAACACAAGAACATTATAAATTGAGGATGATAACAAATAAATAAATCACTATGGTGAATTTATCAAATTTGACACACAAATATGTATGGGCTAATCCAAATGAGCAAGATAGCTTTATTGTTGCATCATTGGTCCCTCTCTATCTTCCAGACCATTATATACACGATGGAGAATAAGCAAAGCAAAGCAAAGATAAGAAAATGAGAATAAGCAAAGCAAAGCAATTTATATTCCCTCCAACTGCTTTGCTTTGTATCTCCTTTGGCACAAGGAAGGCTAAAGGGTTGGGACAATGGGAATATGCAAATGGGCGGAGTTTCTTTGCTATATTTTTCCTCTTCCAAATGGGACCCCTACCCCTTCTTTTATAGGCTATAAAGGGCTAGGTATTTGGACGAACCCTCGGCCATTCTTGGTCGGAAGTTTCAGTTAACTTACCCAAAAGTCGTGTGTTCCATCAGCTACTTTCCTTTGTTCGTGATTTTGTCGGTCCACGCGGGCTGTTTTAGGTTAGCCAGCGTGTACACGCGTGCAATAATGGAGTAGGGCACGTGGGCCCTTATAAAAGAGGTTTTTTAAAGATTTGTTCAACAGTGCTTTGGAAAAGAAGGGATGTGAGATGGCCTGATGCCAGGTAAGCATGTATGGTGCAATTTAGGGTTATAACAGGGGGGTTGGTCTTTCACCTAAGGGAACGAGGACCTAACACGGGATCACGCCTATAATTTATTTTAGCAATATTGTTTTTCTTTTTAAAAAACTATTGGATACTTTTGATCTTCAAAATTAAAATTAACCACCTCCTTATAATATTTTGATTTTATTTTATCTTCAAATTCTTTATAACCCCATAGATTCTTCTTAAATTTATCTTGAACAATATTTTTAATATCACTTGTATTCTCAAGAATAACTTCTCTTATTTCTCAATGATTCAATGATGAAAAATATGGGATGTATGGATGTACAACAATCCAGAGATGACGTAGGCCTAATATGGGATGTACTAATCAAGAACGAGATTATAGGTTATTGGTCGACCATATTGTTCAGTAATCTTGGTAGTGGCGCTACTCATATGGACATTGGAGGCGAAGTTGCTTATTCTCCAACAGCCCTAGGTACGTGCTTGACTAAGACAGACATGGGTAGTAGTCGCTTTCCAGGGAGAGGCTTCGATTATGCTACATATACCAGGGCTATACACATTTATGGTTATAATGCAAGTGAATTTTATCCCGACCGGGAACTTTATGCAAGTAAGTCCGCATGCTATAATGTTACATACAATCAAGATGGTAATCCAACATGGGGTAACCATATCTTCTTCGGAGGCCCGGGAGGTGACTCTCCTCAATGTGTTGCTTGATATTCATCAAAAATAATATCTATGCAGCATTTTATATAATAAATATCTTTCATTATTTATACATTTCCAACCTGTTGTCTTATTATTAATGATGGTGGTTAACTTTCATTAACAATGGGTTTAAGTTTTAAATAATTTTTAAATATTTACTAATAAATTCATGCATAACACTACATCCTTTTCTTGACATTTTGTTTAAAATACATTAAAAAAACATAATTAAATTTATTATTTTCAACAAAATAGGTCGTCTCGATAAAATAAAAAAAATAAAAAATAAAAAAAACTATAATTAAATAAAATAACTTAAAGTATACTAAAAATATATATATATATATATATATATATATATATATATATATATAATTTGGCATTGGTGAAAATTATGGTCAACTATACATGATCAAATTTAAAGGGTTATTTTTATTCTTAAGTTGAAGAGAAGGGTATATATTCATTCAACATTTTTACGATCAATAGTTAAAAGGAAACAACATTTCAATTGACAAGAGAAAATTAGGTACATATTTCAAAAATGTTATTCTAAATCAAATATAATTCTTTCAACCATGTAAATTGTTACAATTTAATAAACAACTAGATAGATAAGTTGAAATTTCAATACAAAGTAATAATAAACATACTTTATAATTTCAAATATAGTTTTTTAATTGGTTATGCATATACATTAATAATAATAAAGATTCATAACCATTGAGCCATGTTGTCTTTGGAGGAATTTCAAAGTGTTAAAAATGACAATATAAAATTTTAGACACAATTACTAAATCAAAAAAAAGTGTGAACACCCATACAAAAGAGGATGTAATATATATATAATGCATGATCAATGTATCTTATATTCATATTTTGGTCATACCCGGATCGTGCTTAACTATGTGAGTCATGTTCTTTTTAGATCTCATTAGAAAACAAGAAAGTGTATTGAGGTCTTTCTTAAAGGGTGATGATTCTATCAAAATACTATAAAACCAATGAAAAGACTATACTTGTGTCGTATGTCTCCATGAACATGACAAAATAGTATGACTACATCTATTGCTTATATGTTAAGATGTTTATGATTTGGAGCCTCCCAAGATCCATAAAATCATGAAACTAGAAACTACTCATAACGAGCACTAATGATATTGATTGTTCACTTTATCTCTCAAACCATGTGAAAATGCATGAAAGAGTGGGATGTTAGAGAATAGTCCCCAATACATAATTTTGATGATAATAAAAATTATGTTACCTTGTCCCTAGCGTTCTTAAGAATCCCACTATTGGAGTTTCTTGGGCTGACACGGGTTCTACTTTGGGTTTCCAAAAAAACCTTGCAAATCATTGGTCCTTATGGAGACTAGAAGGAAACACTGCGCATAGAGTGGACAATGTAGTCTCACCCGGGATGGCTTATGGATGACTACAAGACCCAAATTCCTACATCCTTGGAAGGGAGACTACTATAAGGATGAGGGACATTCTTTCTACCTCAACATACATCACATATATTATTCTAATACATCATTATATCCAGATCTAACATTCTATAATCAGTTGCATTCATTCAAGATTTAGTGTGCAGTAAATATCATGGCTATTATATTATGTGATGCATTTTCCTTCTTACAAATTAATCCATTCATAAAAAACAATAGTAAAAAGTAACATGAACATTCCACACAGAGACACAAATTTACCATGGTTCACCCCCTAGGATACGTCCACAAATATCTGGCTTTCTCGACTCTTTTTTTTTATTCTACATAAGGGTTATAGCGTTGTGCACATTACGTTTGAGGCTGACAAGATCACACCAATCTCTACAACTTGTGACCTTACCCTCGATTACAGTGTTATCTCTCAAAAACTCTCTTGCTTTGTCTCAAAAACTAGTTCTCAAATCATCTTCATGATAACATCTGCTAACCTCTCTCCCCCTCTCTAGCTATCTTTTTGTTATCTTAGACCATATATTTATATTACAAAAATGGGTTAATTACTCATTACAATAAAAAACCTAACCCACTAACCCTAGATGGGTTACCTTTTTCCACCTTCTAACTTCCTAAGAACGAATGGTCCAAAATCCAATTGTTTTCCTCGTCAATTCACTTCCTTCTTCCTTCCTTTGACTTTCTTGATTTCATAATGTTGGTTTTCTAGGTTTTCGGGCGCGTGCTCCTTCTTTGCTCCATCTTCTAAGTGTCTTCATTCATTATCGTGCCTTTTCATATCCTCATTAATATTTTCTCGAATTTTGTTCCAAAATAGCCTGTGCCAACATGTCCCCAATACTCACCTATGGCTCGTCCAAGCCACTCAAGTAGTCTATGTTCCCTGTACTGGATCCTCAAGCTTCTGAAACCTATTTGTCATTTCTTCAACTTGGGATTTTACCTACACCCTTTTTTATGCTATAATATCTATAGTCTTCACAGTAATGTATTCATGCATCAGTTCCCCACTCTCCAAGACAGCTTGTTCAATTCATTCCTTCATTGTGTCTATCTCAGTGAGCATTTGCTCGGTTGCTTCTTGTAATTGTTCCAACTGGGCCTACCTTGATTGTTTCTCTACTTGTATGGACTTAAACTCCACCTACATATTCTTCATCTACTGTGAACTTTTCATTTTGTTCAATATTGTCATAGTCTTCTGCTTCTGCTTCAATTTGTGCATTACAATATTTACTCCTTCTTTCTGATCCAACTTCTGAATCTTGTCATCCTCCTCAAGGTTTGTCCATAACTTCGCGTTGTTATTGTAAAGTTTTGTTATTTATTGAATTACTATCACAATGGTTTTTGTATAACCTGTAGCCTCCTGCTCTCTTTGTGTTCTTACTTCTAGTGGTGTACTAGGTGTTAGGATTTATGTCAACTTTGTAATATGGCTTTTGTAATTCTCCATATCTTGTGTTATTTTCTCAATTTTCTCCTATGTGGGTACATTATCTCCTTCTACGATGTCAGGAATGGTTTTAAATACTTGTTCTGCTTACTTCTATATTCTCCCAATGCGTTGTTTTGTTTCATCCATCTCAAAATTCACATGGTTAAGATTTATCTTCAATGTATTATTGTCTTCATTTGCCAATTGCAAGCTTGTGTAATATGCATAGGCGCTTGAATGGATTTCCTGCACAACACTTCCATGTATTTTATACAATGCCTTAGTTGGAATCTTGGGTAGTGCCAAGTCCAAATGATCTATATCTTTCAGTGGCTTATGTGTTGTAGTTTCATCTACTTGCAACATCTATTGGGTGATACAAAAAGTTTCACTCCCCATAACTATGGTATGCACTATCTCATGCTATGGAAGTCGTCTTTCCTGAGAAGTTTGTTGTTGTTGTGCCCGATCCTTTTGGTGTGTTGTAGTAATCTATAACTGATCCAATGCATATTTCACCTCTATCAATTTCTTCACTATTTCCTCCCTCTTCTTCTCATCATCATACCAAGCTTTTGTTGTGGGATCCTACACTGTTTTTTCTACCAAGTCTGCATCATCCTCTGTAAGTTTCAACTGAGGAATGCTCTTATGCGCCTTCATTTTCTTGTGTTGTCTTATTGTCTGCAATATCATTCTTTTCCTTGGCAGTGTCTATGTCTGCATGGTTTCATCTAGTATATTCAAATCAGGGAGATTTCCACCTTATGTATCCTCCTGCATTGAAACATTGGTATCATTCTTCATTCCTCCATTTATTTCTTTTGTGCGCTCATTTTCCTTAGTTGATGCTTTTGGGATAGTATTCTTCTATCTTGGATTTCTAGTTGTTGTATTGCCCCCTGTTTCTTTGGTGTGACATGTAGCCTTCCTTGTGTTTATTGTTGGGTTGGTTGACTACTATGAAGGTTTAGCTTTTGTTTGTTTTTTGGACTTTGATACTTTCTTTGAAATTACTGGAACCTTCCATTCTTTAGGATAATCCTTCATAGCCCATTGTACTTCTTCTCCTGTGACGCAATACCGCAACTACAGTCATTTTGTTTTAGGATCCCTCTTAGATTGGATCCACATGTTATGCCTTGAAGCTTGGAAATTGTCTATGCTTTAATTCTCTCTCACCACTTCTGATGGTATTCTCTAGGTGTTTTCCAGTTTCTCCTACATATAATCATCTAGAAACTTTTAATTCAATGGAATGATACTCCAATAGAATATGCCACCTGGGAGTTGGCTACCATTCTGCAACAATTACCTCATCTCAAGAATTGAGGAGTAGGCCCTTTTTCAAGGTGGAGGTGATGTAGGAGCATCTCTCCACATCATCCAGCCAACCACGTCAGTGCATGCATTCAAGGCTGAAGAGAAGCACAGCCCTCGTTTTCAATTTTGAAATTGAATGTAATTAAATGTTTTAGGTTGTTGATTCGTGAGGTTGTGCTTTGCACAGGCGTAGAAGTAGGAAGGCCTTTAATGTTTGAAGGCTGAGATATAGATCCGATTGTGGACTAGACAGCCCATTCAATGTAATTGAATAGGGTAGGTGAGGTTGGAGGGAAGAGATCTAAGAGCCCCCTCATGTAAAAGATCAAGTTTGGATCTCATTTTGTAGTAGTTGTAATAGTTGAGAGAGCAGAAGAGCAAGAGCCGAGACTCTGTTAAAGTCTGAGCTCATGAACACCTTGTAAAAATAGGCATTTTCCATATAATACAAAGACAACATTTTTTCCTGCATATTCCTTGTGTTGAATGAGTGTTTGTGTGTGTTTTATTTATGTTGTGAATGTATGTTGTGATTGTGCATTTGCAAGAGTTTTTAATTTCAGGCTTGAGAGGTTCTTTGTGGTTTCATGCCAGGAGGGCGTGATAGAGTATTGCGGTCTCTGAATACCAGTTCACTGAAGCACTTCTGAACTTTGCGGACTCAGACAAAGACGTGCTAGGTGGGCACAGTAGCTGAAATCATCGACTCGAGGAAGAACTTGGAGGTTACTGAACACCTCGGAAGGCAAGGTTGTGGAGAAGAACACAGTTGCAGACAGTAACTCTTCTATGAGTTATGTAAAGCTCTGCTAGGTGGGCATTGAGCAGGTGCAAGGAGTGCATAGAAGAACTTTGTTGTGAGTTCAAATAGAAGACAGTAACTCTTCTGAGGAGTTATGTATAACTCTACCAGGAGGGCATTGAGTCAGTGTGCAGATAGGCACAGGGAGAGAACTCTTTGAGTTCTGAAATTAGAAGAAGAATCCACTGAAGGATCTTCGTAGGGTTGTTGAACACCCTGAAGAACTCAGCAATAGGTTGCTTGAGCAGACAGAGTGTCGGGAGGGCATCCAAGTTATCCATCTGCAGGAGAAAGGGAAAAGGATTGAGTTCCTTAAGGCTCTGAGTTACAGGGAAAGCTCAAAACGGATAGCACCTTTTGTGCATGAAGACTCTGCAGGAGAGCAGAAATCAGAATCCTTCAAGGATTTGGGAGCAAATCTCATGAGGGATAGCGTTTTTGTACACGCAAGCGAGACTCAATGTTATAGAGTTCGCAGAGGAAAGAAGGCAAAGGTCAAAGCCTTTGATAATCGAAAATTCTTCCAAGTTCGAGAAGAAAGCGCCAAAGCTCAGGAGGAGCAACAGCTGTCGTCGGATCAGCCGAGAAGATCTGTACCTTGGATTCGTGTCCAGGCAGCATAGGAAAGGCACAGGGGAAGACAAGGTCTAAGCCGTCAGATCTTGAGCGAAGAACCCGACAACCATTGGATCTATCGAGAGTTGCACGAGGTTTAAACCCTCACGCATAGAGCAGCAGAGCGAAAGTCCTGAAGGAGTATCGTATCGGGAATTTAGCGTTCGGGAGTTCGGGAGTCCTGAGAACGAGAGTCCGAGCCCTTGACATCAGAAATCGCGAAAGGGAGAATTGGATCTAAGTCATCTATTAGAAAGAGGACATGTGTCACGAGATCACCATATCAAGGATTCAAACATCGGAGGTCAGAAAGGGAAGTCTTTTGACTTAGCGAGTGGCGAAGTCGCGAGAAGATCAGAGTCGTCCATCTGAGGAGGACAAGTGGAAGAGATTAGGGGATCGGCAGAAGTGCCGAAGAAGTCTAAGTGCAGGCTTCACGAACTCGAAGGTTCGCAGGGTGAGAGCCCAAGAGTTGGGTGCTCCAAGTTGCGAAGTTACGAAATCACAAGGAGCGAGGACAGCCATTGGATCTAGGGAACGGGAGGACAGTTGGATCAGGAACCCCATCGCATATCACGCATTCGGAGGTTCTGAGGTTGAGAGGACCTCGTCTCAACTGTAGAAGTTGTGAAGTGTCGAGAGCCGAGGCACAGAGGAAACACGTGGCAGAACCATAAGGTGGGGTCTGCGTGATTGACAGGTGGACACACATCACCTAGAAAGAGGAGTAAACACTCTGTTGATTTATCATGTCTCGGAAGATCGCAACAGGAGGGCACGAGAGTTCAACCCACGAACTCATGAAGGTGCGAGTTGCGAGAGGCGCTGGTATTTAAACCTAGCCGGTGGTCACGCGCGAAGGGCGTTGACAAGAGAAGGAGCCATACCCGTATCGACATCTCGGGTATCGCAAGATTGAGAAGGAGGAGTCGAGAGATTTAACTCACGAACTCATGAGATCACGAGATTGCGACAAAGGACTTTGGAATTGGGCCTTGGTCATAGCACTGTGGTCACTTAGGGAGAAAGGAGCTCGCGCCTAGTGTTGTTCGCATAGGTGGAGTTTTCGAAGGACTGTGGATCGATAACTGGAGATTCCAGCAAGGAATTGAAAGAGTCGCTTCGGCTCAGGAAAGCGATTGAATGATCCTTAAGACCGAGAGGTCACGCAGAGACTCTATCAAGGCAGAGGTGGTGTCTGCGTCAAGTTTGGTATCAGAGCTCGAATCTTGTCTATAGATTTCAGGCAAGGGAAGTTGGAGATGAAGGAGCACTCTGATACACATCAGTTTGGTATCAGAACTTGGATTTTGTTTGTATATTTTAGACAGGAGGAGCAAGAAGGAGACAGAGTGTTGAAACTCTGTAAGGATTGTTTGCAGGTAGGCAACAGTCCATAGAAATTGAGGAGGACTGTAGAAGAGGCTGGAAACACTCAGGGATGCAGAGTGATAGTAGTAGATTTTCCAGGAGGGCAGATAGACAGCAAGATGGCTACTGAAGGCCGTAGATATGCTGGAAGGAAAAACCTAGAGCTGATGAGCAAAGAAAAAATAGATGAAGAGCTCGCTGATATAAGGGTAGAGATGGAAAATCTTGCATTGCAGATGCAACAGAACGTCAGGTCGAGATGGGTATAAGAATGGCCCATGAGGAAGCCAAAGGTAAAATGACTAGTCAAGGAGTTGATGGCTAGAAGACAGCATAGGTTGTTAAGAGGGTGGTTGAGGCATGCTGAAAACCTTGACAGACCTGAGGAAAGGGTTTAGATATGTGTGCCAGAGACTGGGAGAAATATTAGTGATGTTGAAGATGAATTGGGATCAGTTGAAGATCTCATAGACTGCCAGGAGGGCAGCCCAGAAATTCCCAATTTCCAGGTGGGAAAAGGGTTGAGATCGTTGCGGGATCTCACAGACTGTCATGAGGACAGCCAGGGAATTTCACATTGCCAGGTGGGCAATGGATCGATATCACTGCGGGATCTCATCGACTGCCAGGAGAGCAGCTAAGAGTTTCCAATTTGCCAGGTGGGCATGGGAACAGAGATGGGACTGTATGAAAGTATCATGGACTTAGAGGTAAGTTCAATTCAGCTTGAGGTGCTGACGAAGATGGGATCAGTTGATTCCATAGACTGCCAGGAGGGCAGCAGGAAAATCCCAATTTGCCAGGTGGGCAGGGATGAGTAGATGAGACTATCTGAGGGTCTAATAAACTCAGAGGTGAGTTTGAATCAGCAGATGAAGCTAACAGAAGGGAAGGATCTGAGGAGCTTTCTAATGATTGGGGGAATTGGGATATTCCTACCATTTTCCCAGGAGGAGGCAGAAATCTGTGTTGTGGATGTTGGGGCAGCAACAGCAGAAGAAGGACAATCAGTTGAGACTATCAAAGAAGAATTGGAGAAGGTATTTGAGACTTCCCAAGCAGAAGAAGAAGATGAGCATTATGAGGAGTGTCTCAATACTTTCAGCCAGGAAGTTGAAAAGACTACAGCATTGGAGTTTGCAGAAGAAGAAGAAGAAGCAGACAGCATTAGTTTGGTTGATCTGTATGAACAGATTGAAGCCCTGGAGAGACGGGTGATAGTGCAGAGCTTGCACATCCAACAAGTGAAGTTGGAAGCAGTTGATGAAGAAGGCATGGGAGATCACAGTGATCTACCTAATTGCAGAAAAATTTTGCAACCGAGGAGACTGCATGAGCAGAGCCAGCCACTGGAGTCGCTGGATGAAGTGATCAATATGATCAGGTCAGTAGAGACTACCAGTGAGGAGAAGCTGAGCAAAAAAGCAGTAGCAGCAGTAAAGGGATGGAGCAGATGAACAGCTCCAGAAATTTGTTTGGGATCCAGGAGTATTTCCACTACTGAGAGTGGAAGCTCATGAGAAGGAGCTCATGAATTTTGCAGTTGAGGAGTATGATGCAGGAGAATCTCTTCACATCATCCAGCCATCCACGTCAGTGCATGCATTCAAGGCTGAAGAGAGGCGCAGCCCTCGTTTTCAATTTTGAAATTGAATGTAATTAAATGTTTTAGGTTGTTGAGCCGTGAGGCCATGCTTTGCACAGGTGTAGAAGTAGGAAGGCCTTTAATGTTTGAAGACTGAGATCTAGATCCGATTGTGGAATAGACAGCCCATTCAATGTAATTGAATAGGGTAGGTGAGGTTGGAGGGAAGAGCTCTAAGAGCCCCCTCATGTAAAAGATCAAGTTTGAATCTCATTTTGTAGTAGTTGTAATAGTCGAGAGAGAAAAAGAGGAAGAGATGAGACTCTGTTAAAGTCTGATCTCGGGAACACCTTGTAAAAACAGGAATTTTCCATTTAATACAAAGACAGCAGTTTTTCCTGCATATTCCTTGTGTTGAATGAGTGTCTGTGTGTGTTCTATTTATGCTGTGAATGTATGTTGTGATTGTGCATTTGTAGGAGTTTTTTATTTCAGGATTGAGAGGTTCTTTGTGGTTTCATGCCAGGAGGGCGTGACAGAGTACTGCAGTCTCTGAATACCAGTGCACTAAAGCACTTCTGAACTCTGCGGATTCAGACAAAGACGTGCCAAGTGGGCACAATAGCTAAAATCATCAACTCGAGGAAGACCTTGGAGGTTACTGAACACCTCAGAAGGCAAGGCTGTGGAGAAGAACACAGTTGCAGATAGTAACTCTTCTGTGAGTTCTGTAAAGCTCTGCCAGGTGGGCATTGAGCAGGTGCAAAGAGTGCACAGAAGAACTCTATTGTGAGTTCATATAGAAGACAGTAACTCTTCTAAGGAGTCATGTATAACTCTGCCAGGAGGGCATTGAGTCAGTGTGCATATAGGCACAGGGAGAGAACTCTTTTGAGTTATGAAATTAGAAGAAGAATCCACTGAAGGATCTTCGTAGGGTTGTTGAACACCCTGAAGAACTCAGCAATAGGTTGCTTGAGCAGACAGAGTGCTAGGAGGGCATCCAAGTTTTCCACATGCAGGAGAAAGGGAAAAGGATTGAGTTCCTTAAGGCTCTGAGTTACAGGGAAAGCTCAGAACGGATAGCACCTTTTGTGCGTGAAGACTTTGCAGGAGCGCAGAAATCAGAATCCTTCAAGGATTCGGGAGCAAATCTCAGGAGGGATAGCATTTTTATACGCGCAGGCGAGACTCAATGTTATAGATTTCGCAGAGGAAAGAAGGCAAAGGTCGAAGCCTTTGATAATCGGAAATTCTTCCAAGTCCGGGAAGAAAGCGCCAAAGCTCAGGAGGAGCAACAGCTACCGTCGAATCAGCCGAGAAGATCTGGACCCTGGATTCGTGTCCAGACAGCATAGGAAAGGCGCAGGGGAAGACAAGGTCTGAGCCATCATATCTTGAGTGAAGAACCCAAAAACCATTGGATCTATCGAGAGTTGCACGAGGTTTAAACCCTCACGCATAGAGCAGCGGAGAGAAAGTCTCGAAGGAGTATCGTATCAGGAATTCGGCGTTCGGGAGTTCGGGAGTCCTAAGGATGAGAGTTCGGGCCCTCGACATCAGAAATTGCAAAAGGGCGAATTGGATCTGAGTCGTCCATTGGAAAGAGGACACATGTCACGAGATCACCATATCGAGGATTCGGACATCGGAGGTCAAAAAGGGAAGTCTTTCGACTTAGCGAGTGGCGAAGTCACAAGAAGATCAGAGCTATCCATCTGAGGAGAACAGGTGGCAGAGATCAGGGGATCGGCGGAAGTGCTGAAGAAGTCTGAGTGCAGGCTTCATGAACTCGGAGCTTCACAGGGTGAGAGCCCAAGAGTTGGGTGCTCCAAGTCGCGAAGTTGTGAAATCACGAGGAGCAAGGACAGCCATTGGATCCAGAGAACGGGAGGACCATTGGATCAGGAACCCCATCGCCTATCGTGCATTCGGAGGTTCGGAGGTTGAGAGGACCTCGTCTCGACTGCAGAAGTCACGAAGTGCCGAGAGCCGAGGCACAGAGGAAACATGTGGCAGAACCATAAGGTGGGGTCCGCGTGATTGACAGGTGGACACGCATCACCTATAAAGAGGAGTCAACACTCCGTTGATTTATCACATCTCAGAAGATTGCAACAGGAGGGCATGAGAATTCAACCCACGAACTCACGAAGGTACGAGTTGTGAGAGGCATTGGTATTTAAACCTAGCTGGTGGTCATGCGCGGAGGGCACTGACAAGAGAAGGAGCCATACCCATATCGGCATCTCGGGTATCGCAGGATTGAGAAGGAGGAGTCGAGAGTTTCAACTCACGAACTCACGAGATCGCGAGGTTGCAACAAAATATTTTGGAATTGGGCCTTGTTCATAGCGCTATGGTCGCTTAGGGAGAAAGGAGCTCGCACATAGTGTTGTTCGCACATGTGGAGTTTCCAAAGGACCTGCGGATCGATAACTAGAGATTCCAGCAAGGAATCGAAAGAGTCGCTTCGGCTCAGGAAAGCGATTGAATGATCCGTAAGATCGGGAGGTCGCGCAGACACTCTATCGAGGCAGAGGTGGCGTCTGCGTCAAGAGGGCATGTTAGGGACCTAACCTCCGCAACCCCTCACGTAGATAGAATAATATATTTTCAATGTAATAAATGAATAGATTAGTTAATAAGGCCTATTTAATAAATGTGAAAAAGTCAATGTAAGAATACCTAATATAAGCTTTCACTTCTAGAAAGATCTTCCTCTAGAATGTTCTGTAGAAGATAGAATTAGTATAAATAAGTGTAGGAGGCATGAGAAAGCTTTGTCTTGAGATTTATTGTAATAGAGTTCTTCCTTGTTGGAGGTTTCCCCCTCAAAGAAGAAATTGAACATTGTTTTCTTTGAATAAAGGTTGTTTTCTAGTACTTCACTTCTCAATATTTTGTTTTTCCATTGTTATCTGTGTTTTCAATCATTTTTAAATCACGATTTCCAATTGCAGTTCCATGAAATGTGGGGCGTATTGTGAAAATGTGTGCCTACAAATTAGTCAGTGTAACCTACAATCTCACATTTTTTCTATTGACATGGGTGGTTGTGACATTGTGCTTGGTGTTGACTGGCTACGCACTCTCGACTCCATAACCATGGATTTTAAGGATTTAACCATGCAATTCCAAAATTAAAGACGACAATATCAATTCCAAGGAATTACAACAGGCTCGTTGGATATCATTAGTTCCCACCGCATGAGAAATTTACTCAAAAAAGGTCATTCTAGCATCATTTCCCAACTCCATTCCATTCAAGCAATTGAGACACCCTTTTTTCACCTCGAAATTCAATCTATCCTTGACCAAAATCACACAATTTTCCAAACTCCACAAGGCCTTCCCCCCTCCCACAAATCCATGACCATTCCATTCCTTTAATCCCACATAGCCTTCCTCCCAATGTTTTCCCTTATCATCATCCCTTTGCTCAAAAAAATGAGATTGAGAAAATTGTCCAAGAATTCCTAGAAGTGGGTGTTATCCATCATAGTACCAACCCCTATTCTTCACATGTATTCATGTTCCTAAATAATGGAGGCACTTGACACATGTGTCTTGATTTTCATGCCCTCAACAAACTTACCATCGAGGACAAATTTATCATTCCTGTCATACATGACCTTCTAGCTGAACTCACCGGGGCTCAATACTTTACTAAAATTGACCTTCATTCTAGCTACCGCCAAATACGTATGAAAGAGGAAGACATTCCCAAGACTATATTTTTCATGCATAAGGGTCACTATGAGTTCTTGGCCATGCCCTTTGGTTTCTGTAATTCCCCCTCCACTTTTCAAATTCTCATGAGTAATGTATTTAATCATTTATTCCATCACTTTGTGTTAGCTTTCTTTGATGATATTATCATCCATATTAAAATGTGGCATGCTCATTTCACCCATGTAGGTCAAGTTCTCCATCTCCTCTCCAAGCACAAACTTTTCCTCAAACAATCAAAATGTGTTTTTGGGGTCTTCGAAGTTTAGCACTTGGGTCATATTGTTGTCAAGGATGGTGTAAGGGTGGATCCTGAGAAAATTCAAGCTACGCAAAATTGACCTCACCCTAAAACTCTTAAAAGTATACATTTTTTTGTGGTTTTAACGAGATATTATTACAACTTTGTTTAGAATTATGGAAAAATTGTGGTTCCTCTAACAACTCTCCTTAAAAATAATGCTTTCAGTTGGACTTTGGTAGTTGAACAATCCTTCAAATCCTTGAAAGAAGATATGTGCACTACTCGTGTATTATCCATACCTGACTTCACCAAGACCTTTGTTCTGGAATGTGATGCATCCAAGAGAGGAATCAGAGCAGTCTGCATGCAATATGGACGACCTTTGGCTTTCACCAGCAAACAATTGTCTGAGCGACATGTGGACCAATCAATCCATGAAAAAGAAATGTTGGTTATTTTTCATGTAGTGGATATTTCACACCTTTGACCCTTAAATCCATGGTTCTCTCTAAGTTTCATTCTTCACCTATAGTGGGTCATCCAGGTTCTACCAAAACTTATGAGCAGGTCAAACATTCATTTTTTGGGGATGGTATGAAACAGGACATATCCACCTTTGTGGCCAAATGTGATACTTGTAAATACAATAAGGGAAAGACTGGAAAACCTTGTGGCACACTCCAACTGCTTCCACTTCCACCTACTATTTGGACGAATATTTCTATGGATTTCATTGTTGGCTTACCCAAATCAAGAAATACATCAATCACCAGTCTTCAGTCATCGTGTACTATCCATACCTGACTTCACCAATACCTTTGTTCTGGAATGTGATGCATCAAAGAGAGGAATTAGGGAAATCCTCATGAAATATGGACGACCTTTGGCTTTCACCAACAAACAATTGTGTTAGCAACATGTGGGTCAATCGATCCATGAAAAAGAAATGTTGGCTATTTTGCATGCAGTGGATATTTCACACCTTTGACCCTTAAATCCATGGTGCTCTCTAAGTTTCATTCTTCACCTATAGTGGTTCATTCAGGTTTTACCAAAACTTATGAACGAGTCAAACATTCATTTTTTGGGGATGGTATGAAACAAGACATTTGCACCTTTGTGGCCAAATGTCATACTTGTCAATGCAATAAGGGAAAGACTGGAAAACCTCGTGGCACACTCCAACTGCTTCCACTTCCACCTACTATTTGGACAGATATTTCTTTGGATTTCATTGTTGGCTTACCCAAATCAACATAAGTCATCTTGTTTTTCATGTCTCATCCCTGAAGAAAGTGATTTGGAAACATATTTGAGGTGTTTTTCATCCAATAAACAACGTTGGTGGGTTCAACGGTTACCCCTAGTTGAATAGTGGTACAACACATCTTACCATACTGCCACTCACATGACACCCTTGGAAGTAGTCTACAAATAGAAGCCACCATCGATTCTCCCATACATGTCGGGTGATTCCAAGGTTCAAGAGTTTGACCATAATCTTGCAATTCACATGACCATTCTCAGTACTCTCAAATAAGACCTAATAGAAGTTTCCACTTCTAGAAATATCTTCCTCTAGAATGTTCTTTAGAAG
Source organism: Picea engelmannii (assembly GCA_009831015.1). Taxonomy (NCBI): domain Eukaryota; kingdom Viridiplantae; phylum Streptophyta; class Pinopsida; order Pinales; family Pinaceae; genus Picea; species Picea engelmannii. The sequence goes on along the minus strand of ML793211.1, from coordinate 315,014 downwards.
ATAGAATCAGTATAAATAAGTGTAGGAGGCACGAGAAAGATTTGTATTGAGATTTATTGTAATAGAGTTATTACGTGTTGGAGGTTTCCCCCTCAAAGAGGAAAGTGAACATTGTTTTCTTTGAATAAAGGTATTATTCTGGTATTTCTCCTCTCAACATTTTGTTTTTCCATGGATGTCTGTTGAATATTTTTGTTTCTGCAAATTACATTACATATGTTACCTTACACACTCTTTCACATTCTTCTTCTCCTTGCTTGTATCATATGGATATATATATTACATCCTCTATTGTATGGGTGTTCACAAAAATGTTTGATTTTGTGATTATGTCTAAAGTTTCATATTTTTATTTTTAATGCTTTGAAATTCCTCCAAAAAAAATTGGCTTAGTGGTTATGAATTTTTATTATTATTAATGTATATATAGCTCATTAAAAGGTTATATTTTAAACTTCCAAGTATGTTTATTATTACTTTTTATTAAAATTTCAACTCTATGTGGTTGTTTGTTAAATTATAATATTTTAAATAATTGGATGGAAAATATTTTATTTTGAGTGATTTTTTTTGGAGTGTGTATCTAATTTACCCTTGTGAAGTGAAGTGTTGCTACTTTTTCAACTTTTCTAAATAAAAGTAGGCCTTCAAATTTTATCACCTTTGGTCACCATGATTTTCACTAATCATGAAATACACCATAGCAATCAATATTTTGTTTTTCCACTGAATGTTTTTGTTTATACAAATTACATTATATATGTTACCTTACACACACTTTCACTTTCTTCTTCTCCTTTCTAGCAACATTGACATCAATAAATTTAAGTAATCTTTTAAAAGGTTTAACAAACTAATTTTGATCTAATAATAATTAATCAACATCATTAATTGAAAATGATAAAAAAACAAATTGAAAATGATCCTTAATAATAAAGATAATAATTAAAATGTATCATCACAACATTAATTACTTCATGGAACAATGAATTTCATCCTTAGAGAAACAAAAATTGATAACCAAGTTGTTTGGATATGATTATGATATTATTTACAATAAGGGAAAAAATGTGATGGTTGATGCTCTTTCCAATAAATATCAAGAAGAAGGGTTCATATTTTCCATCTCATTCATTGTTCTTGCCTCTAGTAGAGTTCGCTTACAACAACAGCTACCAGAGCACCATTAAGATGGCACCTTTTGAGTTCCTTTATGGGCGACCGTGTCGGACGCCCTTGAGTTGGGATCGACTTGAGGATAGGGTCCTGGTGGGACCAGAAGCGATCCAAGAAATGGAAGAGCAAATGCAAACCATAAGACAAAGGATTAAAGAAGCGCAGGATCGACATAAGAGTTATGTCGATGCGCACCGAGTCGACCGTAGTTACGAGGTCGGCGATCGAGTCTTCTTGCGGGTTAAACTGCATAAGAGTGAAGTAATCAAGAAGAAGGGTTCCTCTTTTCCATCTCATTCATTGTCATAGATTTGCTTCAGTTTGTTTGCCAAGAATGGTTACAAAACCCCAAAATTTCGATTCTAATCCAATAACTGCAACAAGATACATGATTTTCTCCGGGGTAATCTTGTGATGATTTTCTCCGGGATACTCTTGACACACCAAAGAGTTAATTTATAAAGGTAGTATGTATTTAAGAAAATAATCATGGTGCTCTCTGAGTTTCATGCTTCACCTATAGCTCGTCATTCATGTTTTACCAAAACTTATGAATGGATCAAACATTTCTTTTGGGGGGATGATATAAAACACTACATCCCCACCTTTGTGGCCAAACATGCTACTGAGCCAAATTAAATTTGGATGAGACTGAAATCACCATCGTAAGCAACGTCTAGTTTCCATATAGTGAAACTAGCAGAGACTGCAGAGATTGGGTTATCATGGGCGTTGAAATCCACAGTAGCATACTGTGAACAACAACAATACATGTCAGACTGTGAACAACAACAATACAGAGAATATTATAGTACATATCAGATGATTTATCTATAAACCTCATGCTCGCGATTATCAGGACCACCAAAATCAGGTTTGATATGGTTTCTTCTTCCTCTCCTGTTTAAAAATTGTCTCACAGATCCCGCTCTTTCGACATCTTCGCGTTTGATTTCCCTGATCACCACTGTGTCCTCTGGGCACTCACTCTTAACGCCCAACTTTGAAATATTTTCGTTAAAGTTGGAAATATTTAGCCTCGACGACTTTAGTTTCGGTGGTTTCTCCAAACCCTTTTCATGCACAAACAGACAGAAATGCATGTCAACACTTTCTAAATTTTATTTTATAATCTGTTAGCAGTCTAATCTGTGAGGTTGAAAACACTACCCGCGTGATATTATCATGTGCGTACTTCACAGATATTTGATCACTGAATTTTACGCAAAGAATGTTATCTCCAAACTTATCCTGCGTATAAAGGAAAAGAAAAAGTCAGTTGTGTATAAAGGAAAAGAAAGAGCCAGAAAGATGTAATCAGATTTGATATGACCTGATATTTGTGCACTGCTGGAGGATTAACGAAATTGATGTATTCATCGATACTCATTTCACTCACGTCAACAGCAACAGCAGACGTGATAGCAGCGAGAAACAAAAGGAAAAGGAAAGCCATGGAAAGGAAACAAAAAGAAGGCAAAGCTTTTACAGAGATCTAATGATGCAAGCATTATATATCACGTTCATCACGTTCTTTTTGGATTTGCATCATTATATATCACGTTCATCACGTTATTTTCGGATGAATCATCGTATCTCAGTTCAACATTTACTTTAAATTAGAAGATTAATAGGAATTATGATCTATACTTATCCCTTGGTACTAAGAAATTATCGGTTTCCAAATTCAAAATAGGATTTATATACTACGATTTAGGCGTTTTCGGAAATTTTCAACATTTAGTTTACTTATATAATTTATTATCTTTAAAAATAAAAATAAAAAACATATATGCTAATATTTACTTCGAAAGGTGTATACTTATTGGAGATGGGCACAATTAATCACCTTTTAATCTAAAATTCTAATTTCATGGTTAATAATTGAAGATGTTGGCATATTCTTAGTCGTCCTCCCAAATCAATGAATGTGATTTACTCTTCATAACTTCCATGTAACTTCCTGTTTACTTTTTAACATTTACCTAATCATATTAAGAAATTACTGTAAAACCATATAATTGCCAAGTTTAAATGATTAACCGTTGAGATTACCACATTTGGATTAATTGTCAGTGCATTTCATTTTCTACATGACCTCTTTGGGATTACCACGTTTGAATTAGCTCTAAGTGTGTTTCATTTTCTGCATGAGCTTGGAGCGTTTCATCCCCATCACAAATTACAGACGCGCAGTCCTTACGATTTTCGATTTGCTACTAAATTGTGATTGTAGCCTGATAACAGAGTTCCTTTGATGCACGAAGAGTAGACATGGATACGAGCTATGCTCACATCGTTGAAACAAATGAAATCATCATGAACACAACAATGTTGGTAATAGTAATGTCGGGGTATTTAGGGTTAGTGTTTTGTAGTGCAGTGGTTATTAATATTAATGAGGTATCTAGGGTTATTGTTTTGTAGCGCAGTGGTAATTAATATTAATGAGACGGGACATTATCGAGTGAAAGAAGGCCTATATATACTCAATGGCAGGAGGGTTCTACCACAAAACTTTGAGTTCGTTATCTTGAGGTATCTCTGTAGCAGTAGGGTTCTATGGCATAAATTTTAGTTCGTTACCTTGAGGTATCTCTGTAGGCCAAAAGTTATCTTATCATATAAGCCAATAGAAATGGCTCTTGTTTATGTCGTACCGTTAGTTTCCAAATTGTGCCTGCGCAGATCGTTGTTCAGTTCTACTCATGAGGTGAAGGCTATTCATAGGGCAATCCCAAATCCTGGAATGTGCAGGCAAGGGAAATCCATGATACCTTCCATAAGCATGAGCTCGACCACCTCCATATCTAATGATGACGGTGTACAAAGGCGCATAGGTGATTATCATTGCAACCTTTGGGACAATAATTTCATCAACTCTCTCTCAACGTCTTATGAGGTTGTTAACTAGCTTCATTTGAATTTACTCTTCTGCATATTTCATTCAGAATCAATTAATGGAGTAATTTTCTCCTCAAATTTAATGTATCTCAGGCACCTTCTTACAGTGAACTGTTAATGTTTGAGCTATTAGTATAGATGTTTTCATTTCATTAGATAACAATAGCATAATCCAAGATCACTGAGAAATACACAATCACAAGAGACACAGCATTTATCTTGGGAAACCCTCTAGGGGAAGAAAACCCAGCAAAACTTCCTTAATATAGATAGGCAATACAATGCCAAGAGATCTCTTATGCTAATACAGAAAGTCCTCTCCTAGATATGCGCCACTCTCTCTCTCCTTTGTCGGTAATAGATCAGAACTTGTCTCTCAAATTGAGCAAGTGAGTTGTGTCTAAGTGAGGCGCTAGCCTCCTTTATTTATACAAGTCTGGCACGTGTGAAGTGTCTCTTCACTGGCAGGTCCGACTTCTCAAACTGGGTGGGTAAACCCACCTTTATTATATTTATGGGTCTTTTTAATAATTGTTGGGGCCGACTTCTTATTCTGCCTATTACAGTTGTCTTTTGACCAATCCGCAAAAGGGGATTTGGTCCTATTACAATAACCGACATGATCAATCCACAATGGGGATTGATCCTATGAATAATATATCAATAATAATAAGAATA
>ML793211.1:284342-298595 GCA_009831015.1 Picea engelmannii | reverse complement strand
CTATCTTACCCTCTATCTTCCCCTATATCTACAACAATTTTATAACTTGGAGGGATTATTCAAGGTGTCTTACAATGAATTCAAATATGGTGTAAAAGGATTAAATGTAGGAAATTGAATTATATTTTCGAATATACAACATTTGTTTATAGAAATTGTGAATAACGATGTGAAATTTGATTTTTTCTAACAATGGTATGTTATTTTCCCAATAAAATATAGGGGATATGTCTTTGTTATTTTTCTAGAAAAATATAATATATATGTCTATGTACAATATGTGTGTGTGTGTTATTAGGAACATGAATGTGTCTGCATTCCTCTTAACACTAAATAAGTCTATCTCCCCCTTTCTCTTTATCTCTACCCCTCTCCTTGTAATGTTCCCAAATAGGCTAGGTGAAAAATTTAATTTTATTAACCAAATTATTTCTCCTCTTCAAGTTATTATGTCAAACACTTTTCTATTAAATTCTTAGAAATAGCTTACTCGCACATGAATACTATCGAACATATTGCATGCATCCATTAGAGCCGAAAATCATGGTATGGAAACCCCAAAAATATCAATATTACAATGATATTTAATGGTTGTAATGACAGTTGCAAACTCCTAAACACATAGATCTAATGGCTTCCAAGAAGCTGCAAAGTCTACCAACAGAAACAATACAAGAAAACCCACAATGATGTCAATATATGATGTTCACTGCTCCAAGAATCGCCAAGCCCAAAAAGGATCCGCTCCTACAATTTCTACTTCTTCAAGTGATGCCCAATATCTCCTTATGTAACCCTCACGCTCATGATTCGATTGACCTGCTGCAAACCCTGATTCGCAAAGATCTTTGTGAGACACGGCCATTCGTCTCACGTGGCCTCACGGGACATCATTTAATTGACCTGCAAGGATGCATTCAAGTATGGATTATTCATGAATCCCTCATGAAACTTGCAATGTCAGAATTCAACCTCCCCCAAGAAACTCTATAAATATCAAGCTTGCTTTTGTATCCCTCCAACTAAATGCCAACTACAAGTGAAGCTCCAATGGCAATCCTAGGTGGAATCCCATGTTTCCAAACTAGGGTGGGTATTGCACCACCGAAACTATATTGCAGTAGTGAAAGGATTTTTCTAAACCCTAACGAAACATGGCTCCAAGAGAAACATACAAGAGATCAATCGAATCATAATGAGGAATGTGAGGTGCTACCCTTCCTTTATACTTCTCCAAGCCCTTCTAGATATTTCTTCGTTTTGACCAAATAAAATTGACCATTATTTTCTCTTAATATTTACTTAACCATTAAAATCCACCTTTAATGTTTAAGAAATTAATAATTTACCCCGCTTACCTCCTTGATTTCCCTTTTCTTTATTGACTATAGCCTACGGGGGGCATATAGGCTACTAAGTCATCTCCCCGTCCTAGTTAATTGGAAGGGGACATTACAATCCTCCCTTCCCGAGATCGCTTGTCCTCAAGAAACTCCAAATTAATATGTTGTAGATATGATCTCCTTACCAAGTGGTATCTTTTATGAGTAAACCTCTCCATATGACTAGATACTCCTTAATGATTATGCTCCTCATCCTCCTCTCTCTCACATCAACAATCTACTTGGGGGCCAAAACCAATTGTCCGTCCTTATCATGTTAGGTTCCAGATCTATTATAATAGCATAAACAAAAATATTGCAATGAATAACAACAGATCAACAACAAAAAATAGAAATATTGCAAAGAATAATAGTGGAACAACAAAATAGATGCATCCACAACACTAGAATAATAACTTTATTGATAGGAATTAACAATGTCACTTGCCTCTTCGAGGGGGAAACCTCCAGCAAAATAGAGATCTATTACAATAATTCTCCAGAAAAGCCCCTCTCATACCTTCTACTCTTATTTATATTAATTCTATCTTCTAAATAACATTCTAGAGGAAGATCTTTCTAGAATCGGAAGCTTCTTTTAGGTCTTCTTACATTGACTTGTTCCTATTTATCAAATAGGCTTTATTAACTAGTATTGGCCTTTATTACATGGAAAATATATTATTCTACCTACATGATAGATTAGGGGGTTAGGTCCCTAACATGCCCTCCCTGTTGAAGAGAAACCTTGTCCTCGAGGATTGAGATCAGGAAATTCTTCAAGAATAGTGGTCAACTCCTAGGTGGCATCTTCTAGAGTTGTATATTTCCATTGTACTAACACTTCCTTAATGGTGTGCTAACAGAGATGATGCTCACATTGGTCCAAGACTTTTGTGGCTACAACCAGATGGAACCTTCAGCATCCAACTCAAAAATATTGGTTTGAGTTTGCAACTTAGTTCCAATCACCTTATTTAAGCATTAGACATGAAAAACATGATGGATCTTAGAATGATTGGGCATAGCTAACTAATAGGCCATTGGTCGCACATGATTGAGAATTGTATAAGGACCACAAAATTTGGGAGAAATATTATGAAAATGTTCATATTTGAGTGAATTCTACTTGTATGGTTGTAGACGAATAAACACATGGTCCCCTTCAGCAAATTGGAATTTTAAATGTCCTTGATATGCTTGTTGTTTCATAAAATTCTGACCCATGACCAAATTGTCTTTGAGAGCACGAAGAATGGATGCATGGACTTTAAGAGTTTTCTCAACCTCCTGAAACTTCGAGATCCCTGGCATGTAGGGAAGAACTGATGGAGGCTTTTTTCCATAGACTAATTCAAAAGGAGTCATGTGAGTAGCGGTATGGTAAGATGTGTTATAACACCATTCAACTAGGGGTAACCATTGATCCCACTGATTTTGTTGGCCAGATGAAAAACATCAAAAATATGTTTCCAAACACTTGTTGACAATTTTGGCTTGGCCATTAGTCTGGGGGTGATAAGAAGTAATGAGATGTAATTGTATGACCTAGATCCTAAATAGTTCTCACCAAAAATTATTGGTGAAAGTGGGATCTCTTTCTGATACAATAGAATGAGGCATGCCATGAAGCAATAAGTCAAAGTCGAGAACACTTTATAGAATATATATGATTATTTCAAATTCTAAACATGCAATAAATACCTCTTTAAGACACTAGACAAAGTAAATTGCAGTGGCTATTACAAAATTGCGGCAATGAACAATGATACAAAAATAGTAAAATATTTATAACAACATCATTTATTAAGGTTCAGAAATGCAACAATTGACTATGAAAACTTAGTATGCATCCACTAGAATAATATCCAATTATTATATGTGATTTCTAGATGAGTTAGGCCATCAATGAATGAGTGTATACAACAAATTGAAGAGTTATCAGGTGGTTGTAGAAAAATTTTGTAACTGAAACAAATTTATTAGCAAGTTATCCAATGTTAGTATTAGTAAAGTTAGTAGAAATCTTAAGAGAGTTGAAAGAGATTGTATGTTGATCAATTTCACCACAAGATATTTATAAGAGTGCATTTAAGAGTTATGGAGTTTTATAACAGCAAATGCAACTAAACTTGGATCTTGATCTAGTTGCAACCAAGAGGTAAGACTCGAACTCTAAGATGATATCACATTAAGGCATTAGGTTTTGAATCTTGAAGAGAAGTATTTATAGGGTGCAAGCACATTTGGGCCCTAGAAACCTTTTCTCCCTTCTTGTACCTTCAACTAGGTCAAAATCAAAAGTCTAGGGTAAAATCCTAATGTGCTAGCACTTTAGGACTTTAGGATTCTAACCCTAGCAAGGACTCCTTCACAAAATTTGGACAAAATTAACCTTGTGAGAGGAGGAAGCACTTATGATCCCCTCTCATCATTTCACCAAGAAAGGCTTATAGAATGAAATAGCAAATTTATCATGAAACATTAATAGCACAAGAATGAAATTGCAGAAAATTCACTTACTTCACCAAGAAACCATGAGACAAAATCCTAATTGCAGAAAATTCCCTACAAAATCAGCAAAGATCATACACAATTAACCTTCCAAACATAGTGCATAAGTGTAGAAGAGCTAGTTACATAGATAGGGCAAAAATTTTAGAAGTTACTCTCACAAAGGTGACAAAAATGTGATGATAAAATAAAATGTGAGGGTGGTATTTTTATATGAGGCGACCCTAATACAATTTTTCCACATAATTTATCAATGATATAAAATAAGTGGGGTTGACCCCTTAAATTTCCTCTACATAATTCCAAAAATGAAAAATACATCAAATAAAACCCCAGAAGGGTGATGATCTGGATTTTATGAGCAGAATGAAATGAATATAGATTATTAACAAGTTCTTAACACAAAATAATAGAGATACAGTAAAATTGGTTTTCTATTCAATAAGGAAATAAGCTGAAACTGTAAAATGCAGCGGAAACAAGCTTGTTGGAATGGTGGCGGCTTATCTCTAAGAAGAGATGTGATGGTTGCGCTCATTCGCAAGAAGATGATTACAATGAGGCTTTGAAGGCCTTTTTACAATAAACAGGAATGCCAAAAACCCTAGACATCCAAAAACCTAACCCTAGGAGATGAAGCACCAAAATTCATGTGGGCCTTGTTTTGGTAAGTTAGTACATCAACTTCCCGGGGTCGTAACTTTTGCACATGATCTCCGTTTTGGGTGTATGATAGCCCGTTGCAAAGATATCATTGAGGAGATTCATTTTGGGGGCTCAATAATGCCTTCATATATCATTGAGAAGCTCAATACCGAAAAATCTTCATTTAGGCCCTCAAAATGGCCCCGGAAGTTAAAACTGCTAAAAATAGTAAATTGCCAAAATTATCAGAAAACTATTTTGAGCCAATTGGAAGAGGTGGGTGGCAAATGATATCCACTTGAATCAATACTCCCTCCTTATAAATCAATGATCTCCATTGTGTTGATTTCCCCCATCATATGAGGAATTTTTTGCTAAATTTGGCTACGGGTGAGCGACTTGCCTTGGTGTAGGAGTTGCCCTGCTTTGACGACTCAATAAAGTTGGATCCTTTGTTGTCGAGTGACCTTGATCTATGTGTCCACAATATAATTTTTGGATGCCTGTTGTATGTAGTCAGGGTTGATCTATGTTGGTGTCAGCTGCTCTGCTACGTCTGAGGTGTTCAATAATGGTGGGAAATAAGGGCGAAGGAGATCCACGTTGAACATTGGGTGTAGGCCAAGGAAAGGAGGAATGTTGAGCTCAAAGGAATTATCCCCCACGACCTTGGTGATGGTTTACGGCCCATAACGGAGTGGTCGAAGCTTCCAAATGGGGTCTTGTAAGGCATTATTTCTACAAGTGCAACCAAACTTTGTCGCCCACCTTAAACTTATGTGGCACCCGATGTTGATCATGGAACTACCTTTACTTGTCATTGGACTTCTGTAGGATATCCTGAACCTATTGGAGGATGTGTTGGATCCTCTCAATGAACCGAGTGGCTTTGTCAGCTTCAAGTTCGAGTAGGAGATGAGTTGGTCGAGGTGACTGCAAGGGGAAGTGCAACATCTATGGGACCCAATGGTTGGAATCCCAACCCCACCTGAAAGGGGTTGTGGCCAGTTGATCTATGTAGGGATCGATTGTAGATATGTTCGACATAGGGAAGGCTCTCATCCCATGTGCGAGGGTTCTTTGAATTATACATGCAAAGGATATGCACAATCATTCGATTCATGACCTCAATTTGGCCATCTGTCTGGGGGTGGAAGGTCGTGGATTTGGTGAGCTCGGTGTCTAGCAGTGACCAGAGGCTCGACCAGAATGTGCTAAGAAATCAACTATCCTGATCTAAGACAATGGTTTGTGGGATTCCAAAATGTACCTAGACTCGTTCAAATAAGAGATTGGCAGCGGCCTCTGTTGTGATGTTCTTCTTACAGGCAACCAGAATCACCATCTTAGAAAAGTGATCAACAACCATAAAAACACAGTCATTACCCTGCTTGGTGGATGGGAGGTCGAAGATGTATTCCATTGAGATGGATTCCCATGGCCTGTCGGGAGTAGGAAGAGGGGTGTACAGGCCCTATTTCTTAGTGGTCGATTTGGAAATAGCGCAGGCAGTGCAAGACTTAATATACTTGTTGACCTCTTGTTGAAGTTTCAGCCAGTAGAAATGTTTATGTAGCATCACCACTGTCTTTTCAACGCCAAAGTGTCTTGCCACCCGACTATAGTGGGCTTCCCAGATCAGCTTCGCTCGCTCACTTGATGTAACACAGATATGGCCCAGACGACACAACAACCCATCATGAAGATGGAAATTATCGACAACTGTGTTTGCACCCAACATTTGGTAGGTGGTGGAAAAGTCCGAGTTTGTCTCATAGAGTTGGGGCCATCCAAAGGTCTCATGGCCGCAGGAGTCTAGCACCGTGGTGAGTGTCGCGACTAGAGGTCTGCTGAGGCAATCAGTGACACGATTGGTGCTTCATGTTTTATACTTGATGTTTAGGTGGAATTGTTGCAAGTATGTGGATGACTTTTGATGGTGATCATTCTGAAATTTTCCTTGTGTCTGCATGAACTGCAGTGGCTTATGATTAGTGTGGATGATTGTCTCCTTCCCAAGAATGTATTGTCTCCACTGGAGGTAGGCTTTCATAATGGAGTAAATTTCTTTGTCGTAAGTAGGGTACTTACGGACAGCATATGATAGTGTCTCACTATGATAGGCCATGGATTTGTCGTGTTGAGTGAGAACGACACCCACCACATAGTTTGAAGCATCTATCTTGATCTCAAACGGATGTTGCAGGCCTGGTAGTGAAAGTAATAGGGCTGATCATAAGAATTTCTTCAAATCATTGAACGCTTGTTGTTGGGACCGGCCCCACACAAATTTATCCTTACCACCACCCCTGATTATTTGGCTAAGGGCCCATGCAATATGGGATAATCCCAACACGAACCTGTGGTAGAAATTTGCAAGGCCCAAGAAGCTTTGAATCTCAGTGAGTGTGGTTGGGGTTGGCCAGTCATAGATGACTTGGATCTTGGCTGGATCCACATGTACGCCATGCTGATCAATTATGTAGCCCAGGTAATGGACCATGTCCATGCCGAAGGAGCATTTTTCCAAGTTGGCATATAGCTTGCGTTACCGCAAGGTGTGCAAAACCTATTGAATATGCTGCAAGTGTTCGGCACAAGTCTTGTTGTAAATGAGAATGTCATCCAAATACACCACTACAAAAGTATTGGTGAGTGGTCGAAAGATATCGTCCATCATCCTCATGAAATTGGTTGGATCATTTGTCAAACCAAAGGGCATGACAAACCATTCAAAAAGTCCTTCCTTTGACTTGAAGGCAGTTTTCCATACATATGTTTGTTCTATCGAGACCTGGTGGTAGCTAGACTTCAGATTGATCTTACTGAAGTATTTGGCCCCCATGAGTTGATCAAGGAGGTTTTCGATTCGAGGAATTGGGTACCGGTTTCTGACTGTGATTTTATTCAAAGCTCGGTAATCAATGCAGATTCATCAAGTTACATCTTTCTTCTATACCAACACGATTAGGCTCCGGCAAGGTGATGAGTTGGGATGGATGTGCCCCTTGTGGAGCAGTTCTTGGATTTGTCTCTTGATCTCCTCATTCTCTAACAGAGAGCGGCGATATACTAGCCCATTGGGCAGCGGTGCATTGGGGGCCAGATCGATGGGGTACTTGACCTGGCAGTGCAGAGGTACCCCGGTAGGTGAGGAGAAGATATCTGAGTATTCTTCCACGACCTTATCTAATTGCTTATGTTGTGTGGAGAGGTCGGTCGCAGAGACCTTGGATGTGGCTATGATATTTTGCTTATTTTGAGAGTGAATCACAAGGAAGACAAACTTCTCTATCTGAGAGATGACCTTCCTGCATTGCTTAGCAAAGATCAAGGAAATAGCACTAGGTGGGACTACCTCGGGTATCCTGTACAATTTCCTGTTCAAAGTAATAGTAACACTACGAGGCCTAGACTCATATACAGCATGATGTTTCCATAAATAAGGTTGGCCCAAAATAACATCACAAACTCCAACATCACACAATACCTCGTCTTTGAAGGACTTGATGTAGTAAGACAGACGGCACTGTTGGCTAATGCGGAGATTGCTTCCTTGGCGGAGCCATCCAATGATGTAGGGTTGTGGGTGTGGTGTTGTCGGCAAGGCCAGCTTCTTAATGACCTCTACTAAGATGAGGTTATTTTGGCTACCGCTATCTACGATGAATTGCAGCGGGGTGCCTTTTACCCACATATGTGAATGGAAGAGGTGTTCTCCTTCTTTTGGATCATCTGGTTCACCACGCTAGAGCTTGGTGGTAGCAACGGTGTCATTGGGTTCCGCATCAATGATCTCTCTTCCCCTTTCTAGTTTTGGCTCAGATTCTGAACTCGCATCTGAGTCAGAGGATTTCACTTTGGCCACCAGTGACTGCTTTGAGCGGAAATCAGCAGTGTTATGCCAAGGGGTCTTATGGAAGTTGCACCACTTCCTGGTATCTTTATTTGTCTTTATGGTGTCCTTATTCACTTGCAACTTGGACTGGTTGTCCTAATACTGCCCATATTTTCTCTATCCTTTGTTCTGTGGGTTGTGGCCACCCTTTCCTGGCTTTTTTTGTGAGTGTTTCCCAAACCCAAATTGTCACATCTTTTGTTTGAGCTTCTGCTCGATTTTGATGGCATATCAGTAGGTCGCGCCCAAGGACGAGATGTCCAAAAATTCCATTACGGTCTAGATGTATCTATGTAGAGCGTCGTGATACTTGAGCACCATATGTCACTCTGAATCTTTGATACCCAGCTTGGTGTGCAAGGTATGAAAGATATTCGTGAAATCTGGCACTGATTGGTCTCTTTCTTGCCACAGTGTGGTCCATTTGGTATACAAGTCGTCATAACTTTCAACAGGGTAGTATTGTTCCTTAATAGCATCCCTGAAGGAATCCTAGCTGGTCATGACTGTAAATAATGAGGGTTCCTCTATTTTCTTTTGCTCACAGAAAGTTTCCCAACAATCTTTGACATGGGGAACGGTTTTGAGGAGTGCAAAAGTAATCTTTTCTCTATTCGAAAAGTTATGGACAAAAAAATACCCTTCTAGTAGATTCAACCACTTATCTACAACATCTATGTATATCTGACCTTCAAATATAGGAATATCGAAGTTTATTTGTACCTTGAAAGGGGTGGCACCTCCGCTCGAAGAAGATGTGTCGCATGTTGGGAGTCGTCGAAGGATTTGCGCGAAATTATCCATCATCTCGTTCCTTTGTTACGTGAGGGCTTCCTCAATAAACAGTTTGAAAGGATCGCATGTCCCATCATATTTATTTTCTCCTGCCATGAGAGGTCGCTTGGGTGTGCGAGATCTTTTTTCCTTAATAGAAACAACCTCGAGACCCAACTCTTTATACTCTGACCTCGTTGGAGACATGAATTAAGACGACAAGGAGCAAACCGTTCTGATACCATTGATGTGGATTTTATGAGAAGAATGAAATGAATATAGATCATTAACAAGTTCTTAACACAAAATAACAGAGATACAGTAAAACTGGTTTTCTATTCAATAAGGAAATAAGCTGAAACTGTAAAATGCAGCGGAAACAAGCTTGTTGGAATGGTGGTGGCTTATCTCTGAGAAGAGATGTGACGGTTGCGCTCATTCGCAAGAAGATGATTACAATGAGGATATGAAGGCCTTTTTACAATAAAAAAGAATGACAAAAACCCTAGACATCCAAAAACCTAACCCTAGGATATGAAGCGCCAAAAGTCATGTGGGCCTCGTTTGGGTAAGTTAGTACATCAACTTCCCGGGGTCGTAACTTTTGCATACGATATCCATTTTGGGCGTATGATAGCCCGTTGGAAAGGTATCGTCAAGGAGATTCATTTTGGGGGATTAATCATGCTTTTGGCTATCATTTAGAATATATATCCCGAAAAACCTTCATTTAGGCCCTCAAAATGGCCCCGAAAGTTAAAACTGCTAAAAATAGTAAATTGCCAAAATTATCATAAAATTGTTTTGAGCCGGTTGGAAGAGGTGGGTGGCCATAAATATCCACTTGCATCAGGTGATTCCATGCTCAAAATGTGTGACATCAAGCTAGGAGAGGGTGATGTCATTCTCCTAAGGTGAAACATTGGGCCTCTGAAGGTCATATATGGCATGCTCCAAAGGTGAATGAGTGTGAAGTGAGGTGTGTCCTCACCCCCAACCCATGCCAATAATATTTGGAACCACACCATATATCAAACCCTAGCCTCCAAGGATGAAGTCAAGGCTAGAGAATGAGGCCATAGGCCTCCAAAGGCCACATCCACGTGAAAGAGGAGTGAAATATTATCCCCAAGTGATGGTGATATGCCTCCAAAGGAATCATTATCCATCCTTTGTGCACAAGATATCTTGGGTGCTCTTCCTAGCCTGTGGGATTCCAGCTCGTATGAGTGGTAAAATGACCATAACTTCTCAAACCAAGCCCATCTATCCATCGTCCAAGGTCCTGAGAATGTGAGAGCCATTGTCTAAGGGTGGTGAGTCACTGGATGACCCATTGTTATCCATCACATGTGCCAAAGTCCTACAATAAATTCACAATGTCCTAGGTACAAGCCCAAGATGTCCCTCGAGAACCATTTCAAGGCCATTCAAAACAAGACAAATTATTAAACAAGGTTATCCAAAGTTCATAAGAAACATCAGTCCTTAAAACATACAAAGTAAGATGCAACTTAGGACATAAGCCATACAAAATGATTCTCCTCAGTATCCCCTTCAAGAATCACACCGGCCAGGACCTCATTTGAGTTACCGGGTTTAAGTATGGGAGGACCTTCATCCAGTCCTTTTAGGTGTGACACCTAGATAAGAAATAAAATAACCCATATAGAGGGATAGGTCCCGAGAATGACAAGGGAAAGTAAAAACCCACCAAGAGTAAGTGTGAAAATGATATTTTTTAGGGCTTACTTCATGGATTATAGTGTCATAAATCCATCTCTATGAGTGCCTTTGTAGAGGGTGTGCTTTCTCTTGAGTTACCCAATTATTGTGTGCCACCTTTTTCCAAACCCCTTTTTCCCTTTTTCTAGTCCATGCTCTCATTTATAATTTGCATATTTGTGGGTCCCCTTTTATAGGTTTCCAAGATTTAGAATTACCTTTTTTTGGACCAAGGTGAGCATTGAATGAGTAGAGCTCAAGTTGGACCATATTTTGGTGGTCCTACTTTGTTATGCTCACTTTATTTTCTAACATCATTTTCTTATTCTTTTATAGTATTTGTGAAACAACCTCTGGGCCTTTAGCCCCTTCTTCTCATGAGAGAATGGACCATAGCTGAAGTTTATGATATGTAAAAGGTTTCAATATGTATGGTATTAAGTATTATCAAGAGAGGAATTTTAACCTTGGGAAGGCCCCCCAGTATTACCCTTTTTCTTTGGGATACATAGGACTAGGGCACAGAGGCTGACCACCAAGTTGAAGCAAGGAAACTGACACAATCTCCCAAAAAAATGATCCATTATCCAACTTCAGCCAAATATCTTCATCCACATGCCTGATAAATTAAGAACAACACTTTGCATGAAATAAGTACTAACATACCTCATGGCGAAAATGGCTTACCATCTCTCATACTCTAGGTTGCTTGAATGCGATGATCCTTGGTTGATCCATGCTAGGAGGAAAACTAGGGGGGTTGTTGGGATTCCATCTATGGACTGTAAATGCGTTGAACATGCACATAATATATCTAACTAAACAATAATACACACATTTGCAGAGAGAATTTGAGAAAGAAGAAGAAGGAGGGAAAGAATGGAAGAATTCTCATTAACTGTTGTGAATAATGAATAATTTACACATGATATACTATGTATAACTCAATGAGTGTGCACTCAAGGAGAACCAATGTGCCATAGTGGTGGTCTAGAGTGATATGGACACACACCAATAGTTACAGGAGTGAACGGCCACCTAGTCTAGTCTCTCAGGTAGTTACGGGAGTGAACTGCCACCTAGTTGAGTGAACTAGTCAACTAGTATTCAGTTAACTAATTGAATAGAGAGTAGTGAGGAGTTAACTCAAGGAATCAAGGGTAGTGCGCCATTCTGGTGATGATACCAAGTCAAGTGCGCATTAGCTGGTGATGATCCCAATGTTGCATGGTGACAAAACCAATGCAACATCTAAACTCAACTCAACTATTCAAACTGAAGTGTCAACTGAAAGAGAATATTCTCTAGGTGGAATATTCTCCCCTAAAATATAGGAGACTGGATAATGACTAATTATGACTAATAAAAAAATCAAAACCTTAGGAAAAAGAAATCCTAGGTGTGTATGAAGTAACTCCAAAATGGACATGTTTATCATCATCATAATGGTGTAGTTCAGTCTCTCCGTTGTGGGCCTCGAGACATGATCTCCTCCAGTTACCCCTAGGCATGGGTGGTAACATCTGGCCCCAACATGGGGACATGTTCTCATCGTAGAGCACATGATAACCTCAACATATATGGTTGTCGAGGACCTACAATCTTGTGCCCAATTCAACCAGCAAAACACTTTACAAGTATCTGCCATTTGATGCCATCCATCGGATGTCAATGATAATCCAAAACCTTGTTGAAAAGAAAATTTTCCTTAGCTATAACATGTAAAAACAAAATTTTCAATGATAAAATGCAATTTCCTAACATGTATCAATATATACAAATGAGAATGCAACATGTATATGCAGGAATATGCAACTATACTAGCTTGATATGCATTATGAAACATGTATACAATCGAAATGAAAGATGCAAATTCCTACCCTAACCTACCTATTCTATGTTAGGTCAATAATTCTAGGTATAATCATATGACCAAATGAAACCATCCCAGCACTTTATTAGAATGTCTAACCATGTGCTTCATCACAAAATGACATAAGGATGATTCGAGCACAGAAATATCATGATTTGGGACATACATCACACCACAACTAGTCATAAAATCCATCTCATGGAGGTGGGAGGGCGGGAAAAAATCATGTGAGGAGGCATCCCCACAAGAATGCTCAATCCACCTCTAAATATGGTTGAGACAATATAAAGGCTCATATGAATCATTCATAGACTCTGGAGGTTGACTACCCTGGTCCTCATCACTCCCTGAGGGCTAAGAAGGGATAAACAAGAATCATGAAGATGACTAATAATCACTTGAGGGGAGGCTGAAAAAATTGGATTTCGAATATGTTCTTAAATCATCAAACCTTCCCTTGAATTATAAGAAATTATTTTTCCTTGGAGACAACTTGGGACAAGGAACATGTTTCCTAGTTCCATCCTCGGTGACATAGCGAGATAAAGGAAGAGAAAGAGGCTAGAAAGTCGCATCACAATAATTATGCTCTGGGAAAATCATGACCTCATATTTATCAAGGTTAGAGCATACATGTGGTTGAAAATCCTCTTAATATAATAAATCCAAGTGCTCAAAATAATATGTATCAAAACCCCCAGGATATGATCATAAATCATCATGATAATATTGCATTAAGTCATCGTTTGGTGGTTGGAACAAATCTATAATCATGTCATCTTCTTCTTGCCAAACATATGAATCAGCAGCAATCACATATGGTCGTTCCAATGACAACAAAAGAAAATTACCTTCAATATCATAAATGGGATCTCCATTAAATCCATAAAAATTCACATACCATTTATGTCTCCCAGCATGAATAAACTCATCAATATTATTAATCACATCATCACTTTCATCATAACATGAAGGGTCTAATGCATCTAAGAGTTATTCTTGTTGATTAAGGTTGGTTGTCATATATATCAACCCTTGAAGAAAGACCCGTAGCACAAAGGTTTGGGTAATGTACCCAATAGTGTTTGATGTAAATATTACTCATTATTGCTTTTTCATGGTTGATAATAAGTAAATATGGATGAACTCCAAAGTGGTCCCCTTATGGTGAAAGCCCTCACGGGAAGACGCTTTGTGGAGTAAGAGAACCCATGCTCAATTGTGGAATAATGAGATGAAGGAAAGTGAATTTGTCAGGGAAAATATTCTAGATGGATAGTTCTTTTCATGTCATTTCCAGTGGTATGTGGAACGTCACATAATTCCTCACGGTTAGAGAGTTATGGCCATGAGAAGTCGGAGACCCCAGGTTTGGGTAATGGACCCAAGTTTGTTTGATGGGTAACGGTATGAGTTATGATATATTTTCAGATAATACTATT
>ML793211.1:263769-274981 GCA_009831015.1 Picea engelmannii | reverse complement strand
TCATCAAATGCATCAACATTGAAATCTTGAAAAGGAGTATAACTTACCATGTTCTTTTCTTCTTTTTCAAAAGGAATAGAAGCTTGGATGAATTCATTGGTTGGAGGAGAAAATGTTAGTGTTTCGTCTTCATGAGGAGCCTCTCTGTCGATTAGGTCTTCAACAAGGTGTGTTTCATCAAAGTGTTCTTTTTTGGCATATCCACAAGGAAAATCATGTTCATGTATTTGGTGATCTTCCTCATGATTCACCTCTTTAGGTTCTCATTATTGAATCAGGTCTTTGTTATATTCAATAGAATCATGAGGCAACTTTCTCTCCTCTTCGAGGGATTGGAATTCCTCTTCATGAATCGTGTCTTCAACTTCTTGTTCATCAATGGATTCTTCATCTTCCTCAACAAGGCTAGAACATAACCCTTCCCTTTGTAGGGCCACCGTGAGATTGTGGAGCGTATCTTCATAACCTTTTATTCTTGGGGCCCACCTTTTGAGGAATTCCTCAATGAATAGTGTAAGAGAATATATACTCTTTGGTTTAAGAGTATGCTCAACCCAATAATTTTTTCTTGTTTCCATAGATAGCAAAAATAATCTTATCATCGCATCTTGATGTGTCACATCTATCTCTGATACATACTTCAAGAAATTCATTACATGAGTAATGGCCAAGGATGGGTCTCCATCAAATTTTGAACAATTTCTTCCCAATCCTAAAGAGAAGTGTTTTGGGTATCCCATAATATCTCCAATGTCTAGGGAGAGAAACATTCTATGAAGTTACCATAATTCCATAATCCCATTACTTGAAAATACACAATATCACAAGGTTGACAGCAGGATGACACCTCAAAATATATCAGTGGAATTGCTAGATGATCCCTTTAGTATCATCAAATGAAGGTGATGGAACTACCCTCAGTGGAGTCCCTAGTTAAACTTGTAAGATAAATGGATTTTGGAGAAATATTACCAAAGATATGTCATTTACGAGAATGACTCAATCTTCCCTAGCGGTAGCACCAAAATACCACCCCCTTTATTGATCACCTAAATATTGGTTTAGGTCAAGGTAGTAGAAGAGGTATGAAGTTGTTTGGGTACCTGCCTGAAACAAGAAAACTTTATAGCATATATATGATTATTTCCAAGTCCAAACATGCAATAAATACCTCTTTAAGACACTAGACAAAGTAAATTGCATTGGCTATTATAAAATTGTAGCAATGAATAGTGATACAATGGTAGTAAAAGATTTATAACAACATCAACTACTAAGGTCCATAAATGCAACAATTGACTATGAAAACTTAACATACATCCACTAGAATAATATCCAATTGTTACATGTTATTTATAGAGGAGTTAGGCCACCAATGAATGAGTGTATGCAACAAATTGAGGAGTTATTAGGTGGTTGCACCAAAATTTTGTAACAACGGAAAATTTGTTAGCAGTTAGCCAATGTTAGTGTTAGTAAAGTTAGTAGAGAGATTAAGAGATTTGAAAGAGAGTGTTTGTTGATCAATTTCACCACAAGAGAGCTAAAAAGGTGCCTTTAAGGGTTATGGAGTCTTATAACAGAAAATGCAACTAAACTTGGAGCTTGTTCTAGTTGCAACCAAGAGGTAGGACTCAAACTCTAAGGTACTAGAAGATGAGGGCCTTAGGGTTTTTATCTTGAGTAGAAGGATTTCTAGGGTGTAAGTAGATATGGGCCCTAGAAACCTTTTCTCCCTTCTAGTGGTTTCAATTAGGTCAAAATCAAAATTCTAAGGCTAAAATCCTAAAGTGCTACCAATTTAGGGCTTTAGGAGACTAACCCTAGCAAGGATTCCTTCACAAATTTTGGACAAAATTAACCTCGTGAGAGGAGGAAGCATTTATTCTCTTCTCTTAAGGTTTCACCAAGCAAGACGTCTAGAATGAAATAGAAAATTTACCATGAAACATTAATAGCACAAGAATGAAATTGTAGAAAATTCACTTACTTCACCAAGAAACCATGAGATAAAACCCTAATTGCAAAAAATTCCCTTCATAATCAGCAAAGAGCATCCACAATTGACCTTCCAAACATAGCGCATAAGTGTAGAAGAGCTAGTTACCCCGATAGGGAAAAAAAATTAAGAATTTACTCTCATAAAGGTAAGAAAAATGTGATGATAAAATGAAATGTGAGGGTGGTATTTTTATATGAGGCCACCCTAATACAGTTTATCCACGTAATTCTTCAATGACAAAATAAGTAGGGACATACCTTTAATTTACCTCTAAATAATGTAAAAAATGAAAAGTACATCAAATGAAACCATAGAAGCACGTCGTCATGCTCAAAATGTGTGATGTCAAGCTAGGAGATAATGACGTCATGCTCCTAAGGTGAAACATTAAGCCTCCAAAGGCCATGTGGCATGCTCCAAGGGTGAATGAGTGTTAATTGAGGTGTTTCCTCACCCCCAACCCATGTTAATCATCTCTGGAACCACACCATCCTTCAAGCCCTAACCCGCAAAGGTGATGTCAAGGCTAGAGGATGACATCATAGGCCTCCA
Source organism: Picea engelmannii (assembly GCA_009831015.1). Classification (NCBI taxonomy): domain Eukaryota; kingdom Viridiplantae; phylum Streptophyta; class Pinopsida; order Pinales; family Pinaceae; genus Picea; species Picea engelmannii. The sequence goes on along the minus strand of ML793211.1, from coordinate 272,427 downwards.
AAGTCCACATCCAAGTGCAATAGAAGTGAAATGTTGTCCCCAAGTGATGTCGAGATGCCTCCAAAGGTAATTTTCTCCTTCCTCTATGTACAATGGCTCTTTGGTGATCTGCCCATCCTATGGGCTTCTATCCCATATCAATGGAAAAATGACCATAACTGCTCAAACCAAGCCCATGTGTTCTTCGTCCAAGGTCTTGAGAATGTGAGAGCCACTACCTAAGGGTTGTGAGTCACTATATGACCCATTTTTTTCCATCACACGTGCCAAATTCCTACAATAAAGGCATAACATCCTAGGTACAAGCTCAAGACGTCCTTCAAGAACCATGTCAGGGCCATCCAAAATAAGTCAAAGTATAAAAAAAGGTTAGCCAAAGTTCATAAGAAACATTAGTCCTTAAAACATGCAAAGTAAGATGAAACTTAAGACATAAGCCATGTAAAATGATACTCCTCAGTATCCCCTTCAAGAATCACATTGAAAAATATCTCATGTGAGTTACTAGGTTTAAGTATGGGAGGGCCTTCATTGAGCCTATTAGGTGTGACACCTAGACAGGAAATAAAATAACCCAGGTAGAGGGATAGGTAATGAGAGTGACAAGGGAAAGTAAAAACCCACCAAGAGTAAGTGTGAAAATGATACAGTTTTGGGCTTACTTCATGGCATATGGTGTCATAAATCCATATCTATGAGTGCTTTTGTAGAGGGTGTGCCTGCTCTTGAGTTACCCAATATTTGCATGCCACATTTTTCCCTAACCCTTTTTTCCTTTTTCTAGTCTATTCTTTCATTTATAATTTGCAAATTTGTGGATCCCCTTTTATAGGTTTCATGTCTTTAGCATTACCTTTTTTAGACAAGGGTGAGCACTGAATGAGTAGAGATCAAGTTTGAGCGGCTTTTGGTGGTCCTGCTTTTCTATGTTCACTTTATTTTCTACAATAATTTTCTTATTCTTTTATAACAAATGTGAAACAACCTCTTGGCCTTTAGCCCCTTCTTCTCATGAGAGAATGGACGATATCCAAATTTTATGTTATGTGAAAGGTTTCAAGATGGAAGGTGTTAAGTTTGATGGGGAGCAGAATGTTACTCTTGGGAGGTACCCAAGTATTACCCCTTTTCTCTGGGTGGTGACAACATAGTACTAGGGCACATAATCTTACCACCAAGGTGAAACAAGGAAATTGACACAATTTCCCAAACCAGTGATCCATTATCCGACTTCAACCAAAGATATTCATCCACATGCCCAATAAATTAAGCACAACACTTTGCAGGAAAGAATTACTAACATACCTCATGGCAACAATTGCTTACCATCTCTCATTCTCTGGGTTTCTTGAATTTGGTGAGCCTTGGTTGATCCGCACTAGGAGGTAAACTAGGGGGGTTGTTGGGTTTCCATCCATTGACATGTTGATCATCATCATCATGTTGTATATCATGTTCTCCATGGTGGGCCTCGAGACATGATATCCTCCAGTTACCCCTAGGCATGGGGGGTAACAAGCTCCATGAGAACATGTAATTGAATGATCCAAATCCAAACAAAAAAGGTTATCTAATCATATTCTCAAGTTCAACTAGAAGATACAACCCTTTGGAACCTCTTTCTAGGTAATGTCAATCAATGTCAAGTAATGACTCCACAAGGAAAATGTTGCATATAAATATGAAATTTCAAAGAAGGGATCAAATTTGAAGCCTTTATGATCTTTCAAGATCCCTTTAACTCTTCATAGAAGAACATTAAATAATTTCCCTACAAAAGAAATTTAAAATAAAGAATCCCTTGTCAATCATTAAGTGAGGATCATTCCATATCATTGCATTCAAAGGGAAATCACTCTTATAACCCGTCAATATTAATTTGTAAATAATAAAGACATAGAACTAGAGAGGAAATGATAAGTGATAGTGGTAATCTCTACTACATTTGCAACTATTTTATGCTAACTTTCAACAGATGTACATTGGTACCCCTATTATGACTAATCTCAATTATTATAAAGATAGAACTTACAACATGATCATTGATTTAACTAAGCTAGGGATTATTGACTCTTCCCCACTTCATATATCCTCGAAAGAAATGTTAATATTGACTCTTCCTCACTAATATGGGGATTTCATTAAGTGGAAAAGAAAATTACAAGCAATTTTCAAAAGCAAGAAAGCGAAGAGAATACTACATAAAATATGTTTAAACCCTTCATGAAGGTTTGTCTAATTTTTTGGATTTGATCATGTCTGATAAGCAGAGCCATGATTTTCCAATGGTTTTTGTAGGTTCCCTCATGACAACATATGAAAGGCCAATAAATTATTTTGTTTAAGCTATCATTTATTCCTCAACCAATAAAACTAGTTTCGCCATTCTCTTATTTAGTCTTTAGATATTAACTTCTTCCTTCAATTTTTTTTAAGTTACTAACCTCAGAAACCTAGTTGCAACCATTAGATTTATTAATCATGTGCAACAAACAATAAACAAATTTTGCAAAGGAATTCATAGCTTTCAAGTGGTTGGTTTTGAGTATCAAGAAAAATATGTCAAAGCATAGGTAAGAAGAACATGTTATTTCAAGTGAACTTTTTTTTGCAATATATGTTTTGGAAATATGTCTCTTGGCCTATTTTATAAGTATATTTGTATGTCATTCTTTAAATAAGATTTCAACGAGCTTGTGTTTGGTATAGTAAGAACTTGATTTTATATGTATTACATGGAAACCCAATTTCCAATAAATTATTAATCTCATTTATATGATAAGTGAAGCATAATTCCAATAAGAAAATAACATATAGTCCACTACAAACAAAAATCATGATGTTGGGGACCTAACCCCTCACATAGGTAGAATAATATATTTCCATGTAATAAAGGTCAATATTAATAAGGCCCAAAAATAAGGAATAATAAGTCAAATGTAAGAAGACCTAATAGAAGCTTATGCTTCTAGAAGGATCTTCCTCTAGATTGTTCTTTTGATAGACAATAAATAGGAGTAGAGGGTATGAGAAGTTTTGTCTTGGATATTATTGTAATAGAGCTTTATTATGCTAGAGGTTTCCCCCTCGAAGAGGCAAGTGAACATTGCTCTCAGTAATCAAAGTGTTACTCGCATCACACATGGTCGTGTTATCCAACTGCTACCACTATAACCTCCAAGTGTGCCCACGCTGCCCCACATGCAACACACAAGTTTAGTCGGGGGGAGTTGAACTTGAAACCTCATGGAACTTCGTATCACAGCACTTGCCAATTGAGTTGCTCCCCCGAGGGCTCTCAGTAATCAAAGTGTTATTTATGTTGTTATTCTGGTATTATTTTGGTATTATTTTGGTATTATTGTGGTGTTGTTCTGGTTATATCGTTGTTTATCTATCATTTCTAGCTAATTATTTATGTTCTGCATACTATTTTATATCTGGAATATTACACGTGATTTCCAACAACTAGAAGTTCTAGCCAAAACCTCATCAATATCAAAATTGGATATCAAATCCTCATCAATCTCCTCTTTCAACAACCTCGAATGAGCACAAATTATAATACCTTCAATGCATAGCATAAAACGACATGAATCTCTAGTCAAGGTAAGTTCAATGTAATATTATATTAGGATATATTTCTAGAAGCATGTGATAGTTGATATTGCTAGATGTGTTTGCATAGTCATTTATAAAATTGATCCCATGAATCTATTGAATTCCAGAGTGAAAATTATTTTATTATATTCACCGATCTCAAGCTTCTTCTAATAGGTTAGACTTTAGATCTCATTGAAGATTTTATATGGCACTACTTTGCTTAAAAGAAGATCATTCTCTTGTATATGTCCCTACACCATAAAAAGACTAGCCTTTTCTCAAACCATTATGACATACATTCAACTTTTTTGACACTTATATTTCAAAATTATTCTCAAACCATTATGACATACATTCAACTTTTTTGACACTTATATTTCAAAATTAGAGTGCATCTATTCACTTTAAAAATTCACAAAACTTAGACAAATTTGATATGGAAGCATTAAAGGTTGTGAATTTTTTTGCTAAAAATCATACTTAAAGAATTTTTTAAAAGAGATGACACAATATAACATTATTTTTAAGATAAAAATACCAACTAGACATACATTTATTTTCTAGAACTACAAGATCATTTTCTCCGATATTTACAATGATCACTTCATAAATTTTCTTTTTTCATTCTCAAATAAAAATAGCATAGTATACTTTAAGTTGGAAAAAAAATAATAATAATAATAATTATAACCCATCAAAATGAAATATTACTTTGCCTTTCAAATTTGATCTTGGTTGAGAAGAACCAAACCCACCCAATTTGATCCTTGTTTCAAACCCACCCATTGAATTATTATGAAAATATTAATTATAAAAAAATTGGTTATTGTGTGAGCTTGTGAAATGAATATCTATTGATTCTTCCCTATAGTAATTGAAGTATCATCAAACAATAATTTTATATATGATACATCAAATCGGTCAATATAAGTTATGAACTACCATCAATCTCAATATCAATCCCACACTTATACCTATTTAGATTTTGTTGTTAAACTTAGGTCATATTAGTCGCCATGATCACATATATAACGTTATATGCCTTAGATTATATCGGTAGACATGTATAGCAATATCAATAGTCTTCAATATCCACAATGTTATTTATATTCAGTCAAACCTTCTCATGTCAAGAATCTATTGTCATATATCAACCAATATGATATGAATGAATCGATCGAAATAGAGATCAGTCACGTTTCAAATTTCGGTGGGTATGCACTTCCAACCAATGTAGGATTTTCTGGAGCTTTGGAGAGTCTCGGTTGTGGGACTATTTGGTACTCGCATGTGTCTTTTGAGACTAGTGTTTGTAGCCCGGTTGTGGGGTTGAACTGTCCATTTGCTCGAGTTTTGTGCTCACTGAGCCAAGCGTGTTTTGTGTCATTAGTGGTTGTGGCTTCAAAGGTAATAGGCCATGAGAGGGCTTCGCCCAATGGGAGTTCTCTAGTGAATGGTGGTGTGGTTTTCATAATTTTTTTGGGCGGTCTACCTAAAATCCCAGTGGGAGGTCTGGTTTCTAAAAGACCTTAGGGAGGTTCTAGAAGTGGTAGTGGGGGTGGCACTATGAAGGAAGGAGATATGCCAAGGAAAAAACATAAGTGCTTTAAGATTAAAGGTTAGTGGGTTAAATTGGTTTTGTGGGAAGATATCCATATGAATGAAGTTGTTAAAATGGGTTTTATGGCAATGATAGGTTTTATGGGTAGAAGAATAGGAAAAGTGGTTCTAAGGGCATGGATGAAAGACTCTTGGGCACTGGGAGTTGGTTATATACCTAATTTTTTTATTCTAGCTCACGGATATATTATGTATCTTCTTATTAGAGGAAGATTTAAAGCAAATTTTGGACATAGTTTGGAGGTGGGACTTAGCCATGATTGTTTTGAAATGTTGGACCTCATTGTTTAATGTGAGGTCTAAGAAAACAGAAATTATGTCTATATTGGTAAAATTGTTAAGGCTCCCACTCGAGTTCTAGTCCTATGAAATTTATAAAGCCATCAATAATGAGCTAGGGGTTTTCTATGAGGCAAACATGGGTTTTGAAGAGTCTAGTTTGATGACTAATGTTAAAATTATGGTCGGTATTGATATTCGAGATGGATTGGCCCTAGAACTAGTGTTAGAAATGTGTAACACGTCATATACACGGCTTTTGGATTACTATGAGGTTCCATTCAAGTGTGCTCATTATCATGTTTATGGGCACATGGTAAAAGATTGTTCCTTATCATTTTTCCTGAGTTATTGGTTGAAGAAGGGAGGCATGTTGTATAAATCAAAGAATAAAAAAAACTTTGTTGAAGTTAATAAGGAAGGATGGGAGGCTCAAAAAATTAGATCCTAACCCACTTCATGGAGCATTGGTGGTCCATGAGGAGGTCTTCAATGAAGGTGTGTCCTCAATGAAGGTATGTACATTTGTGACCTCACTCCCTTATGCATCCTTTCTTTAGTGGTAAATGGGTTTGGGAAGAAATATTTTTCTAAATTTTTGAATTATGATGGACCTATTGGAAGTGGTGGTGTTTGTGAGGGATTTAGGAATGGTAAGAGTGGTTGTTCTTCCCCTTTAAGTTTTGGTAGCTTGGGGTATGATTTGGGTTATGGGTTTTATTAGGAACATTCCATTAAGATAATATCTTATTCTAATGGGACTAACATGGTATCCATGGGAAAGGAGGTGAATGGAAATGATGGTATGCCCAGATATTCTCTCAAACTTAGGAAAGGATATGTTCTTGATTTTGAAAGTGGTGTGGTGGGTGTTGTAGCTATAACTGAAGTTAAGTGTGGAAAGGGGGGTCTCAAAGGAAGTAAATCCAACATTTCCTTAACTCAAGAGAAGGCAAATCTAGATGTTCAAACAGGTAAACAATTTTACATAGAGGGGTCTCTTAGAGCAAGCTAGACCCAGGGCGTGGGTACTTAATGATTGTTTTATCATTAAATTGTAGGGGGTTGGGTCACACCTAAGAAGAACAAGCCCTAAAAAGGCTTATGGAGTCCCAAAACCCAAACATCCTTTTACTTTAAGAAACTATGGATGAGGGTGGAAGAATTTGTTTTGATTTAGCTAAGATCTTAAATGGGTGGGATTTTATTATTATTGAGTCTAGGGGCAGATCGGGTGGTTTAATTTCAAGTTAGAGGACATATTCTCTTTTATGTGCTAATACTTAGGATTTTGACTCTAGTCTTGGCCTGACTTTGTGTTCTCATGATTTGGGGATGGAAATTTCAATCCTAAATATATATGGTCCTTATGCATATATGGTTCCTTTCTGGGAAAGGTTTTTCAAATCAAAGAGGCTAGATCATCATTATACAGTTTTGGGGGAAGACATGAATTCCTCTCTAATTAATGCTGAAATTTAGGACGAAGAAACATTAGTAGACCTTCTAATAGATTTTTTTTGTAAGGAATATAGAAGAGAGTGTGTTATTTGATGTAATGCTAGTCAAAATTAGACCTACTTGGAGAAATAAGAGAATGAGGACAGAAAATATATCCAAGAGATTGAACAATTTTTTAGTGATAGAAGGTTTTCTAAATGATCATTTGAGGATCAAACAATGGGTTGGAGCTACGAGAGACTCATTTCATTTCCCTCTTGTATTGGAACTGCATGCTGGGGTGAAAATCTTCATATTCCTTTCAAGCTCAATGCTAAATGGTTGGAGAATTGAGACTTTTTAAAATTAGTAAAGGATCAATAAGTAGGGAATCTGCAACTATTCAATTTGTAACTAATGTTAAGAAGGTAAAGTAGGCAACTATGAAGTGGGCTCATGACAAAAGAATTAAAAGTGAGAAGGACTTACTACAACTCGAGAATTTATATTTATGGGATTCAGCATGATTCTTGAATGAGGAGCACAAGATTGAAATTATTGATCTTGAGAAAAGGAAGAGATCGTTGTTGAATGATAAAGAAGCTACTTGGAGACTCAAAAGTAGATATTTATGGTTGGAAAAGGGTGATAACAATACTATCAGTATGTGAATCATAGGAAAAATGTCAGCATTATCTGGAAAATGCAAGGGCCGAATGGTTATATAACATCAAGTTTTAACGATTTGGTAAGAGTAGGAGTTAATCACTTTATTGGACTCTTTAAGGAAGATAGTAGGGCTATTATTGTTGAGGTGGTCAAAATGGAAACCTTCTTTTGCAGATTTATTTTTAAGGATGATAATGTTAGCTTGATAGAAGCAATATCTAAAGAGGATCTTCAATAGCCTTTGAATTCTTTCCAAAAGGATAAGATTATTGAGCTAGATGGGTGGCATGTGGAATTTTTCCTTAGGTTTTATGATTTGTTGGAGGAGGACCTTCACATCATAATTAAGGAATCTAGAAATTCTGGAAGGATCATAGCAACATTTGATACCACTTCAATTGCATTGATCCCCAAATTAGATAACCCTTATAACTTTGAGGATTATAGACCCGTCACATTATGAAACTGCATATATAAAACAATATCAAAAATTATTACAGGAAGGGTGAAGGAATTACTATCAAAGACTATATCTTAGGAGCAGTTTGGTTTTTTGACTAGGAGAAAAATTTATGAGGATATGGGGGTGGTGTTGGTTGTGGAGCCTGATTATCTTCCTGATTCAGAGGTCCTTTCTTTCAACCGTGTTTATACCCCATGAAGTATTTACACCCCATAAGTATGTACACTCTTCCACGCGGGGGAGTGCAGAGGGGGGGGTACCCCCTCTGCGGGGTCCGGGGGGGCTATCCCCCCGGCTGGGGGGGTCTGGGGGCAAGCGAAGCCCCTGAAGCAAAAATTGTGTTGTAAAAGTATATTGTAATTTCATTGTAAATCTAGACCGTTCATTATAAGGTCACAGATCTAACGGTAGAGATTATGTTAGGGTTTTTTGCCCTAGAAGGCAACCCTCTTTTATGAGGGAAATGTATCGCGGCAATGGTTGATGGTGAATATTGTATTCTGAGAGAGGAGACTGTGAGAGAAAGAAGAGGAAGTTGCAGCGGGTTTTGTTGTAGGTTGTATCCCTTCATTTGCTGGATAATA
>ML793211.1:213936-252681 GCA_009831015.1 Picea engelmannii | reverse complement strand
AGTTGTTTATTATTCAAGGGATGCATCATTTCATGGATGGTCACCATATGTTCTCTATATATGGAACACTCATTATTGTAATAATATATTAATATACAATACTTTCTCATTGAAAAATCAATAGATGTAGTATGTAAGTTATTCCCTTGTACTTTATAAACAAAGCCTCCACTTTGTATTTTAATCTATCGGTTGGATTAATAATAATTTGGGGCAATTTTCAAAAGGCCTTCTTGGACACATTTGGGGAAGAAACTACTAAAGGATTCTTAATGGCTAAAGCGTTTCATTGGTTATTGGTCTTAAACAAAGAGTCAAGGAATTAAATCAAAGATTCGCAAAATTCATTAGTAAATTTAAGCCAAACACTGAACGTACTCGAGAACTTCAAATAGACGTTATGCTTTACAACCATCATTTCCATGTTTGTAAAACAAGTAGGAAATAATACTTTAAATCTAAACTTTGAGGAGGCTAAGAAGGTATAATTTGAAATTATAGGATGTAAGGAAAGGGGCATTGCATTTGCTAAGAAAGAAATCATACAATTTAAGAAAAATGTAATCTCACCTAGACCATAACCAAAAGCTACCCTATAAGGAAAAGAGAAAAAAAATCTATGTATATGAATAAATTTGCAATGACTGATTAAATGTTTATGTAAGGTACCCGATGTTATTATGCAAAGAAAAAACATAATTGTCAAAACAATTATCAGAAGAAAGAGAAAAATATAGAGCAAAATTATGACACAATTCATTGAACCAGAAATGATACATGTCATGGGGCTAGACTCATCGCCCTTGAACGTCCAATACCACCCAAGGAGTCTAGTCACCGAGTGGCACTGGCTTGACCTCGTGTGTTGGGATTGACCAACAACCTACTTATATCATTTGAAATATGTCTCACCATCACGTCTTGGTGAACCCAAGATAAACATATTTATATGTGCGGAAGTTTGAATGCTCGTTTAGCATAGGTGATGTTGCACCATCGACACCTATACGCACCTTCCCCCAATCCAAGCATACTCAGACAATCGACTGCTCAACATGCAATCATGTTATCATATATCAAGGTTGACTCGTGATAGTCACTGAACATCAAGCCCCTCCTTGTAAGGTGCTCACATACCTTCAATGCACATACCATTGATGTTGCCTTGCCATGGGAGATACACAATCTACCACATTTCCAAGTCACTCCATCCTCCACCGAGAAGCCTAATATAGTTTCTTGTTGGTTGGTCGCATGTCCTACTCGACAAGACATCCTCCTTGGTCCTCCCAACCTACACATCGATACACCATCTTGATCGTCTTGCAGACATCACTCGTGAATTGACCACCAAGGATACCAAAGATAGGGACTTGTCATGCAACTTTCCAAACATGCCCCACGTTCCCTCTCTCAAACTCATCGTGTGTCTTGCTAAGGATTCCCAATGCACCCTCCATCGCACCAAACCGAGTGTTCCCTTAGCCAACTCGTTGATTGAACGTGTCTCCACACCCATTATGATAGAGCGTACCCTGACTGATTGTTGAAGGTATTGCAATACCTTTATTTTATCAATATCCAAGTTCACTTGCCTCTTCGAGGGCACAACCTCCAGTTGAGCAGAGCTCAAGTAAAAATTGTTTCTCAAGACAAAATGTTTCCATGTTTTCTACTCCTATTTTTACTATTTCATTATTTTAGAGAACATTCTAGAGGAAGATATTTTTATAAGAGGAATCTTCTATTAAATATTATTACATTAGACGTGTTCACATTATCACATAGGCCTTATTTACTAATGTCAACCTTTATTACGTACAAAAAAATATTATTCTATCTACTTGAGGGGTTAGGGAGGTTAGGACTCCAGCATGCCCTCCCCATTGAAAAAAACAACATTGTCCTCTGTTGTTCCAGAGTTTGTACTTAAGGCTTAGAAGTACAGTGTCTAAGCATCCGAAAGTGAGTAAAGGGTAGAGAAAAGAGAAACGTCAACCTTCGGCAAGGGAAACTAGGGATGATTTCTATGTTGGTGTTGTCTAGCTTCCAACTATTCCTGGATGTTTATATCCCGTTCAATCGCTGCCCATGATCGTTCAAGTTCAACCCGGGTAGTGGTTGTTTTAAGAATAGTATCGAAAAGGTTTAAGGCAATATGTGTTTGATCTGATAGTCCGGGTTCGATATTAGGTTGTCTTGATACAGGGACAGTCATGGAGGAACAGTAAAATAGGAAAAAACCTCAGGAGGAACTTAAGTGTTGTCTCAATTCGGTCGTATAAAAGAGAGCTTACGGTTTCAGGAATGAACAAGGGGTGCAAATCAAAGGCCCTTTCCCATAACTGAGTTATATTTTAATAAAATGTATGAGGTGGGAGAAAACATTTAGTTGTCTATCGAGTAAGGCTCCTATCAAGGAAGAATCCCACGTATAAACAGAAGAAGAAAAATGTAAAGAAATAACCCGATGAAGCATAATATATATATATAGAATTCTGAAAGTGTTGACTGGTCTTATACCTGTTGATAGCTGGTATAGAGGAAAAATAGTAAACAATATAGAAAACCAAAATTCATTCACTATAGTAGAGGTTGTACTAAATTATAGCGAAGCATTCATCAGATATAAATATGAAATGAAACGAAATGTGAGATACAAGAGAACAAACACATAACACAGTCGTGACGGAATTGAGAATCTTCAGATTTGCTTTATATTAACTCTCAAAATGTAAAACCTCTATTACAATCGACACAAAAAGGTCCAGCCTCATTCCTTTCTTTCTATGGTATATTTATACAGACATACAATAAGATGGAATCTCAATCGTTGCAAAAATTTTAGTTACGATAGGGAGGAGACCAATCGTTCCATTTCTTCCTCTTTGTCTTTATTTGGTGCCAGAAGCTTGTCCTTGCGCATGCTTGGTACAGGTGACACATCTTTCAACTAGCCGAGATATCAGCCTTGACGGTTTTGCTTGACAATTGGCTTCAAAAGAGTAACAATCTCGGGCTAATTGTGGTAACCTTTCTTCCATCTGTCTGTCTATGATGTCTATGGTACACAATTGCACACTTGGTTTAATCATACATTTATCTATTTGGACTATGTCTGCCATAGTCACTTGTGAGATCTCGGTTGAATCTCTTTCCTCTTTTTCCTTTAAATCAAGTGAGATTTTCTCCATATTCATTTGAATCAATGTCTCGGCATTACCTTTGCTATCAATGCCTAACAGATTACTGTCTATAGAACTAAAAGCCTCTTCTAAGGATTTTGTTACTCTCTTGGCTTGCAGCTTACCTTTTGAGATGTTGTGCTCCCATTCCCTTAATAGAATATTTCCTCTGGTCTGCTCCGAAATGGGAAACCTGGGAGTGCTTTTCAATTCCCTACTGTTTGTAGCTATCATAGCTTCTTGAAAAGCAACCCGTGCTGCTCCAGATTCTCTTTCTCTAACAGATAAATTTTCCAAAACTTGATTAACCAGTAAGCAATTGTCTCAAATCACTTCTACCTTGGCGAGTAAATTTCGCTGGGCCGCAGAAACTCTGCTCCGAATATCCATCGCCTGGGACTGGAACATCCTGATATTTATAACCTTGCTTTCGGCGATTTCCACTTTAGCCTGTAGCTGTTAGATCAAGTCTTTTTGTTGGCCCACTTGTATCTGACCATTCCGAACCACCAGCTCTGCTTGTTCGAGCTTAGTCTTGAGCGGCTCTATCTCGCTTTTATCGTCCAACCTTGCTTGCTCTATCCCTACACTCGCCTGGTCTTTGGCAACCTCCGCTGTTGTGGCTAGTCTGGCTTCTAAGGTTTTGATGAGACGATTTTTTCGTTTCACCTGGTTTTTCAAAACCCTGACTGAAAATTGATTCGTTGTGGCATATGCCCCTAATGTCGCAGCTATTTCCGTTGTGAACTGTTCATTCTTCTTGTCTTTCCCATCAGTCAATACTTTGTATTTCTTGGCTGTTGATTCCCCTTCCTAGTAGAATTCTCTCTTTACCACTGCCTTTCTCTTCTTATCAAAGAAGAACTCATTTGGAGGGAGCTCTTCCACCTTTATAGGCCTCAATTCTTCATTTAATATCCACCCTGCGTCAATATTTCCCTGAGTTGACTGCAAGGGAGTAATGGATACGATAGGATCTCTGATTTGCTTCGCTAATTTCCCCGGGGTAGTAACCGGAATCTGCTTCTTCAACGGGTCGGGAGACTTTATCTCTGCTTTCGAACTCTTAGTTTTCTCTTCCCCGTCCTGGTGTTTTTCTTGACTGGGAGTCGTATCTTTGGAGCCTTCGGCATCTTTTTGTTTCACCTCCGCTGTACTCGGTTTCTCACCCCGTAATACTGCGGGAACACAACTGCGTCAATGTTCTTGGAATTTCATAACATCAGCCCTCTCTTCAGGTGCCAAGGTTTGTATTCGAGCTAAAATCTCGGCATAAGATATTGCACCTCAGAAAATGTCATCCGAGGGTGAATTTTCGTGTTCAATTCTCTTGAGTCCGCAACTGGCCAAATGATTACTCACGACCCTTTGCAGATCGTGCTTCTTGAATTCAATAAGGACCAATTTTAGGTCTTTCAGGGTTGTTGCCTCAGCTTCAGCATGCCCAAAATCTAACAAAGAATATGAATTTAAATGAACAGGAAAAGGTGGCCATACCTTCTTTGAGTATCCCTTAAGCTCCTTGCTTATGCCACAGATTATTGTTTGTCTAGCAACTTCACGACAAGCCAGCTTGTCGGGGATGAATAATGGCAATGCATGTGGGGGAACAGAAGCCCCCAAAAACTCTGAGATATGAGAATTCGGCTTCTACATACCAGTCAGCTATACTACTCAAATTCATCACTATACTATCTAAGATCCTAGGTGGCAGGTGGCCGAAAATAGTGACATGCAACAGTACCATCACCCAGTTGAAGATTTCATATATGAAATCTGTCGCTTTGTTTTCCCACAATTTTGAATGATAGACATGGATGGGCTCGGCCTCTGCTGGAGTCCAACTTTATCTCATTAAGGGAAATGGTGTTAGAAAGCACACGGCATCCATAATGTATGCAGACATAAAAAATGAAGAAATCTTTCCGCTCTCTTTCTGCACCCGATACTATGTAACCCGACTGGTTAAGATATCAGACAGCGTTTTCACCCAATCGAAGGAACAGCCTTCGGCAACTTGATGTATTAGAGGCACCCATTGAAGGAAGAAATGTGAGGTGTCCTCTCTCCCGTATAATCTGCAGGTCATCATAGTTGCATAATTGAACTGTGGTTCCAAGGAAGCTATTGAATATATACCATTACTGTCTACCCTGAACTTCGCAGGGTGCGAAACCCAATCTCTTATTAAGCTAGACATAGTCTTTTCATACTGCACACATTCCTTCTGTTTGAACTTCTCCAAGAATTCGGCATCATATGTAAGGTCGGACACTGTGAGCAACTTGTACATAGCTTACAGATGTTCAGGTCTGAAAGTCCCGATGGTGACCTTCTGCTCATTGATGATGGTTATGGTTGGTATTTCCGCATGGTCTAATGCCCATCGGACCATATCATAGTAAGGGAGCAGTGGTGGCCTGGCCGCTACTTTATGCATTCCCGATTGAATGACGATCTTATATTTGGTGGTTATGTCGTCTTTTTCATTGTCGCTGGAATCATCAGAATAATCCACTAATTCGGCCTGCAGAACATCATAAACGAATGACCAGTTCAGGACAGAGTCGACACTTCGAGGTGAAGTATCAGCGACATTGTCCGAACCTTGTCCTGAAACCTCAACACTAGCTTTAGACGCTTTTCGCGGGGCCATGACGGGAGATCTTGCTTTAGCTCTTCTGCAATAAAAATACGTATACATACATAAATTAGCTCGCTGAGAAAGTGTGCTTTGCGTAATATAGAAATGAATTTGTTATAATGAATAACAGCTCTATATATTCGAAAAGTCGGTACTTTTTAAGAACAGATCAGTCAAATCACGCTTAAAAATAAATTTAGCAATAAAAACCCAATCTTTATTTGTCGATTCGCCTTGTTTCTAATTAATGCCATAAATTTTGGTGGTTTGAAATGTCGGTGGGTGTAAGGAAGAATTAAGACTACCTCGTAAACTGTGCATGCATCAAATCACGGGAGATACTGGTTTAGCTTAATTAATCTGGCTTTACCAATAGTTAATTAATCTTTCAGTACTCGTTGTATTGGGAATTTTTGCTTTAACCCTTTGAACCTCTAACACCCGAAACTGCGATGATTGACTTTGGTTAATAAAAACGTAATTGTGATTAGCCGCTTAATTAATTACGTAATTATTTATATCGCCATATCGCGACTCGGAGCTTCGAAGGTATAGTTTCCGGGAAGTTTGCATGCCGAGTTGCAAAACCGCAAGATCGCGATGATACGTTTTGATTAAAAGGGAGGATAAAATCGGATTAAGTATTTAATTAATTATGCTCATATCTTTATCGCGACTTCGCGACTCGAAGCTTAGACAATGTGGCTTTTTAAAAGAGAACATGTCGAGTTGTGAATTTCCGACAGAACTTAACCATGGCTAAGATTTTACCTTTAACCTTGACACGAGTTACCAAAACAAGAAATTCATGGTTTCGGCTATCGGGGTTATGACAATAAGACTTTTGGATTTAGAAAACGTCGAAATGCGAAAACCTGATGATGTTTAACCGAGATTTAGGAAAATTTTACTCTCGCTACTACCCTGGGTAAAATTTTAAAACGATTTCGTTGTTTCGTTGCTCGGGACTCGTGAACTATGTGATCTATAGCATCCAGCATACGAAATCCCGAGATAGAACAAAGGGGGGAAAAGATTTGACGAAAAGTAGAACTCGCTTCGAGAGGACAATAACTATCGTCGCTCGCGTGATAAGACTTCAGAGATTTTGAAACCACAGATGAAAACCATCTTTCGATTTCGAGCATTAAGTCATGAAATTTCGAGACGGGCTAGAAAAAACCAAGGCAGCTCCAACATAGGCTCCAACTAGGGATCCCATTTTCTTGTAAGATGGAAAGAGCAGTAGACCATGTGCCGATATTGGGTAGATGGAGTCAATAGCTTCAAATAGGCGAAAAGGTTCCCGAGAACAGGGTATCGAAGGGGAAAGAGACTTCATTTTTTACCTTTGAAAAGCTTTTCAAACTCAGATACTCTTTTTAAACTTAGCCGTAGTCCCTTTCACAACTTTCCCCTTCCCGCTACTAATTTCAGGTCTGCCTTAAGACAATCAAAACAGTTCTAAGAGACCCAACAGATCTTGTGGCTATCAGCTTGCATCAAAAGAAGAAGATTATATGTTTTTAATCAGGAAGCCCCGTTTGAACATGGGATGTAGATCAAGTTTTTAAAAAGAATTAGTTACTAGAGTAGAGTGATATTCATGTATAACATCCTTACAGATATCTCAGATATTGTTTCACTACCAGCGAGCCTGTTCAGTACCCCGGTGAAGTTATCTGGCCACTTTTACTGAATTTCCTTTCACCACTTCGGAATATATTTGTGCATTTAAATGATGAGACGAGGGCAATCATTTCTGAATTTCCTTTCATCGTCTCTTGGACTAGATGGGGGCAATCATTTCTGAATTTCCTTTCACCATCTGTCTTATAATTTTCTTTTTTAGAGCGCGAACATGGGGGCAATCAGTTTGTATCAGGACTGATATCTATGTAATATTTTGCATTATAGGTCTGTCAACTTACTTTGATTACTCGGTACCAACCTTCCCTTAACCTTCACAACACCTTCGTTCTCTGCGAAAAAAGGGAAAATAACTTTCTTAAGGCATTCTTTTTTAGCAAGCCTCAATCCTCCGAAATTGTTGAAAAACCTAGGAAAGTTAGGATCACTTTAAGCGTCCCTTCATTTAGCAGGGGACCGAGGAGTTGTGAAGACCCGCTTTCTTTCCACAATCTACTTTGAAGCTTACGAGGTTGAAATGAAATCTTCTATCCATTCGTATGTGAAACGGAAAGATGATGACTTTTTTAAAAGGTAAACTCGAAGACAGAAAAGGGTGACAGATAGTGACTTGCGAACTGAAAAACAGAAGTCAAAATTCAAAACTGACTCTTGTAAATCTTTTTCGGGGGCACTCTACTTTGACCGACTGCTTTAATTTTGAGTGAATCGTTTAATTTGTTTTATTCTTTCGTGAACGATTAAACAAGGAAACAACTATGTTATTTATTAGTTCGGACGATGTTGTTTTCTGAATGAGGTTACCTTTGTTTTCTTTAATAGTCCTTTAGAACATGTCTTTTAGGAAATCTCATCTTTACCTTATCGTTTCATTTTCTTTGCACAATATCAAAAATCTTGGGTATCACCTGTTTAAGCCGATTTATTTCTAACACCAACTTTTGGTTTATTTCTCCTGCTTGTTTTGTGTGCAGCTGGAATCCTGTAAGAGGCAAATACGAGGGTTGTTAGGGTTATCCGAAAAGTGTCGAAAATTCACGAAAGAAGATCGACATGACAAAACGAAATGGAAAATATATATACACAAGTAAAAATTATATATATGAATATATAAATCTAAAATATATAATTTTTTTTTTTTTTTTTAGGCGACCGTTTATGTCATATAATGCTTCAGATAATGCCCGTTGACAGGGGCATTGAAGATTTCACCGTCTATATTTTCCAATAGGAAAGAATTTTTTCCTTCGCGAGCTGAGACTCTGAATGGCCCATACCATAGGTGATCGAATTTACCATGTTTCGCTGCTTATTCCCTCCTTACATCCCACCTTAGCACTAAATCATCTAAGAGGAAATCTCTATCCTTTTCCCTACGGTCGAATAGTGCCTTCATGTCGTCTTGATACTTCTGCATATTTTCATCTACTTCAACCCTGTGTTGTTGAACCTCGATTAACTAGTTTATCCTCCTGGTGACATGATTAGGTTCCTCTTTCTGATCTTGCCACAATTTCATCACGGGGAGTGCTAAATTTATTGGTAACACCGCATATGTCCCATATACCATTTGAAAAGGAGACATGTCGATAGACTTTTTAGTGCCTATGCGATTCGCCCACAAAGCATACTTTAAATGTACATGCCAAGACTTTTTGCTTTCATCCAACACTTTCTTAATTATATTGATCAGGCTCTTGTTAGACGACTCAGCCAGTCCATTTCCTTGGGGGTAGTACATTGTAGAATGGCCAAGGATGATATTATACTTTTGGCAGAAGATTATCATAGCCATAGACTTGAAAGCCTGGGCATTATTTGTGACTATCTTTCGGGGGCAGCCAAATCTTGACAGGATATTGTCTTCTAAGAACTCTATTACCACCGAGTCAGTTGCCTTCTTAGTCGGAATAGCTTCCACCCATTTAGTAAAGTAGTTTGTGGCAGTTAAGATCCACTTGCGTTGGGCGCTAGAATGTGGATTGATTTCTCCTGTGAAATCCAGCCCCCATTGTTGAAAAGGGGCTTCAGTTTTGACCGGAACTAAAGGTAGCACTGAGAGTTTCTGTTTACCTGAAAATAGCTGACAAGGGTTACAGGCTCGAACTTTGGCATTAACATCTTAAAAGAGTTTTGGCCAGTAATACCCAGCCCTTAGAATTTTGTAAGTTGTGGCCCTCCAAGAGTGATTTCCTCCACAAACTCCTTCATGAAATTCACTTATAACCCTTTCTGTTTCCGATTCGACTAAGCAGACCAATAAGAAACCGAGCGGATCTTTCCAATATAGTTGATTTTCGGCGATACAATATTTAACTGCATGAAGCTTTAAAGTCCTGGATTTTGATGGTGATAGTTCCTTCGGGCATTTTAGAGTCAGTAGGTAGGATACTATGTTTCGGTACCATTCTGATAATGCAAACTTCTCATAGATCTTAATTGTACTTGTTGGTTCGTCCAGCTCGCTTACATTAATATTTTCCTCGTATCCCTGCAGGCAGTTTATATCCAGAGCTCTGAGATTTTACTCAGCCAAAAGCTTGGCAAGGCCTTGTCCTTTTATTAATTTAGTAGGTTTGATTTCCAATTCAAATTCTTGAATCTTGGCCAGCCATTGTCCTCTTTTCCCGTCACTGTCTGGTTGTACCAAAATATCTTTCACAGAACTGGTTGGTACGTACGCAATGATCTTGGAATGCAACACATATGTTCTAAATGCCTTCAGTGCTTTTACCATGGCGTATGCTTGTTTTTATATTATATCGTATTTAATTTCTGCGTCTCTGATGCTCTTGCTGAAAAAGGCAATAGGTTGTTCGAAACCCTCTTCGTTCTTTTGGAGGAGCACCGCAGCAATCGTGTGTTCGAAGGGCAAATGAAAAAATAAGAAAGTCTTTCAGATAATCAGGACTCGCCAATACAGGTGCCTCGGCTATTAATTTCTTAATATGTGTGAACGACGCTTTCGCTTTTGTTTTCCACTTTACTTCGTTGTTATTTTTCAGCATATCTGTGATCAATTTTACAATTTCAGTGAAATTCAGGACAAATCTTCGTAAAAAAATTATTTTTCCTAAGAAAGATTGAATTTCTTTCACATTTCTAGGAATGTTTATAGTATCTATTGCTTCAACCCTCTTAGGATCAATCTTAATTCCATTCTTAGATACAATATGACCTAGTAATTTACCCTCTTGCATGGCGAAGTGTGATTTCTTGGGGTTTAAGGATAGACCAAACCTGTGGCACTTTTCGAATGTTTGTTTAAGATGTACCAGATGTTCTTCGTTGGATTTGGAGAAGACTGTTAAATCATCGAGATAAATGACTACGAACTTATCCCTCTCTCCAATGAAAGTGATGTCCATAGCGTGTTGGAACGTGGCTCCTGCATTCATCAAACCGAAAGGCATCTTATCATACATGAACGTACCCTAAGGAGTAGTAAAAGTTGTTTTTTTCTGTATCTTGTTCATTCATGGCAATTTGATTATATCTAGAGAAACCGTCAATCATAGATATTCTATTCACCCCAACTACCCTTTCTAGCACGTGAACCATTTTAGGCAGCGGATAGCTGTCTTTAAGAGATGACTTATTTAAATTTTTGAAATCCACGCACAGTCTGATTTCTCCACTCTTTTTTCGGACCGGGACCAGATTCACCACCCAGTCAGAATATCTCAGAGGTACTATAATTTTCACCTCCAAAAGTTTCTTTACTTCTCTCTCGACCACAGGTAATAAAATAGGGTTGATCTACCTAAGATTTTGTCTAAAAGGTTTGACCCCAGGTTTTAAAGGTATCTTGTGATCGATCACGATAGTGTCATAAGTTCTTAACTCGTCATAAGACCAAGCGAAAACGTCCTTATATTTGTCTTTTATTTCAGGGGGAAGAAGTTTAGATATTTTAACCATCCTGGACTCTTCTTTGGTCCCTATGTCACAGTCCTCAACCTCTTCTGGTTGGGGTTGTAAGGTGGATTTTACAGGTATGTCGTTTTGATCAAACAGTCTTTCCAGAGGGATCAGTCCTTTCAGAATTTGGTTGTTTTTTATGACTAGCATACGATGATTTGTGATTTTGTCTCGGAAAGCTTGAGGATCCTCCCCTTCTTGCATGATCCATATCTGGTCATTTTGATTTTCTTGGTCTGCATGAGTTTCGGAAAATTCACCTACTGCTTCAAGAAACTTCTTAATTTGTTCGTCATCCTCAAAAACCTGCCAGTGTTGGATATTATCCGGTATAGATGGTCTGTGTCTTATCTCTATGTGATACTTTAATTTAAAGATTGTAGGAGGAGTGAAGGTTGAAGCCGCTTTAGCTAATGCATCATCATGTAATTTCTCTGCACGTGGGATGAAGTGGACATTTACAGACGAGAAAAAGTTTTCCATCAGATCCCAGGCACAATTCCTGTATGATCTTAATCTGGGATGCTTGGCTTGGTACTGTCGATTTATTTGTTTGACTATTAACTCTGCATCTCTGTATACCTCTAGGTTATTTATTTTTAGCTTCCTGGCAGCCTCTAATCCTAAGACCAATGCTTCATACTCACTTAGGTTGTTAGTATAATCTATATCCCATTGCAGTCTGTAAGAAAAAGGAACAATGAACTTTCGCTCGGGAGCCACTAAAAGCACTCCTGTACCAGCCCCTTCACAATATGAGGCGCCATCAAAAACCATTTTCCAGATACCGGTGCTACACATATCCTTGGTCATGTAACCTAACTCTTCTTGTTCTATATTGTTTTCTTCTGGACAACCATTTAAATCGTCATCAAAAGATAAGATACAATTTCCTAAATCTTGATCTGCAATGTAAATAGGGAAATTGTTCGGATTTTGAGGGTCGCTTACTGTATATGTTAACCTCGTCTCTCTGCAAAATCGTGTAAATTTCCCACCAAACACAGGAATTGTGGCGAATGTCATATCCAGTTGAAGAGAACCCCCCAGCTTGGCTCCCCATGACCTAGACAATAGTAAGACATACTTAGGGGGAATATCAGCAATAACCACATCCATCAAGATACTCTTAACTAGGATCTGTACCAGGGTAACTACTAAATCCTTTATCATTCCCATACACTTAACCCTTCTCAAGTCAAAAGAGTAAAGATCTCTGTAAGGTCTGGTGATCTGGAGACCCAACTTGTCCATAATAATTTTAGGCATCACATTATGGGAGGCTCTGGAGTCTAACATGAAATTATGTAGTAGTTGGTCATATACATTTAAGGTGATATAAAAGGGAGCAACAGTGTCTTTGGCCCCTTCAAAATGTGGACTGAAAGTGATGTTGGGTTTATCGTCTTCCAGGTTTAAAACGTCAGACTAGCTTTCTAGCTCTGAGACACATATCACTTTGGTAATCTGCTTCCGATAAACTAGGTTTTTTGCTAATTCTACCAGAGGAATTTGTATCTTAATTTTATTTATCTCGTTTTCAAAACTGAAAACTCCGCTCACCTTGTTTGTTTCCTTAGTTGGGACTTATGAATCCTTCCTTTCCGACTTATTCGTCTGGACCACTTTATTACTCATGGTCTTGGTAGAAGGCGTAATTTTATTAGTTGTTTCGGTTCCTTGTGCTTGGGTCTCAACTTTTTCCACTTTGGACTCTTGTGTGCTTACTACTTTCACTTTACTGTTAGGTAATAAGGTTCCTTCCGGAGTAGGCTCATAAGTTTGACCTCTTGGGAGAATTTTATTAGGTTGAGTAGTTGAAATGGGCTTACTCTTAGATCTCAAGTTATACTTAGGTTGGACCTTGGCCATTATCATTTCAGTTTCTTGTTGAGAGCCACAAAGGTCAGTATGATCTCTTTCTTCACCCTTAACCGAAGGTTGTTGAGTGTTTAGAGATTTTTCATAATCTTCTCTAGTCAGATATGGTTGTGTACATTCATCACCGAAGTTTGTGACATCATTATCCGAATCTCCGAAATCTTGGAGATCATTCGCTCCTATAAAATTTTCGTTCTTTAGGGGAGCTTGTATTTTTTTATCTTCGTTTTTTATCTGTCTTTGTTGGTTCGGGGGGTTGGGGTTCCTCTTGAAATCCTTTTTGGCGAAAGAATCATCTTTGGCGTATTCTAGCTCCATTATGGATATCTTATTAGACAGTTCCTTAATTACCCTGGCCATATCGTCTACTTTGTCATCTGTGGATCTATTAGACCCTAACGGCCCTGCTTGTTCTCTAAAGCATTTAGTTTCTCGGTTTCCCGTTTCGACTTTATCTTTAAGCTTACCAGAAGCCATCATATTTGACTCAATTTCTACAGCGTCATCTTGCATTCGGTTTAGAGTGGCTCTCCTTCTTTCTAGCAAAAGGAGTGCAAAATCCGGTTCGAAAGCCCCTGCGAAAGTTACTTTGGCCGCAGGTTGGGACGGTTTAACCTCGGCTGGGATTTTGTTATACAGCTTGTTGAATCTTTGAATAAACTCCATAACCGTTTCTGAATTTTTTTTTCTTAAAGACCCAAATTCAGTTAAATAATATAGGTGGTCCTTTCTTTCACTCCATTGTCTAAAGAAAGCATCTTCCAAGGCGTCATAAGACAAGATAGATGTTGCAGGTAGACTTCAAAACCAAGTTCAGACCTGGCCTTCAAAGGTTTGGACAAGAAGCCTCGAATATACGTCCTCATGTTCGATACCTAGGATGTCTGTGAATTGATCAAAGAAATTAATGTGTTCGGCTGTGGTCAGATCTCCTTCCCCAGTGAATTTCGGCAAATTTTTTATATAATTTCTGGGAAGGTCGTGCAGAGGAATGGGCAATACCAAGGGAGTGTATCTTGCTTCCACTTTCGCAAACACTCTGGGAGGTGGGGCAGGCCCTTGGCCTCCAACTCCTCCTCCAGGAGCTCCTCCAGCTCCTCCTCCTGGAGCTCCTCCCCCTCCTCCTCCGATAACCCCTCCACCTCCTCCTCTGAAGGCTGCCATTGTTATTAGTGGAAAGTTGTAAAGGGGGTTTTGAAAGACTAAAAGTGAATATTTACTTTCTTCACGGGGTGAAAAATCCGAGGAAGACTGGTAAGGGATGTGAGGGCTTGGCTCTTCAGAATTGCAAGAGATGTAGTTAGGGGAACCAACGGGTGTGGAAGCTGGATGTGTGAAATATTATTCAAGATTGTGTGGGGTCACGAAATTCAACTGAAGAGTTGATGATATATCGGCAGTATATAAATTTTCTGCAGGACTTTTTCCTTTATGTTCTGCAGGGGTTATCCGAGTAGTTTCGCTTCTAACTTCGGAATGATTCAATGTTAGATCCTTAGTGTTGAAGAGAGGGCTGCGTGAAGTCGACGGTTAGGAAGAACTTTTAGTTTTCAATTGCGGGTATTTAGGCTGATAGACTGCAGGGGTCATCTTAAGAGATCCACTCGTCTTAAAAAAATTCTCAGGGTCGATAACGAGTGTAGTTTGTTTACCATCCGGGTTTTGCCTGGTATTCCTTCGTCTGGATGCCAGCTTATTAATCATGGAGTCGCCAAGTGAAATATCGGAAAGCCTTTAAGAGGTGTGCACTCTTTGTTCACTATCAAAGGGTGGCACTTTCAACGAAATAAATGTCGTTTTCCCAGGGAAAAATATTTTGTAACTTTGGTCCACGGCAACGGCGCCAAAAAGATGTTGTTCCAGAGTCTGTACTTAAGGCTTAGAAGTACAGTGTCTAGGCATCCTAAAGTGAGTAAAGGGTAGAGAAAAGAGAAACGTCAACCTTCGGCAAGGGAAAATAGGGATGATTTATGTGTTGGCGTTGTCTAGCTTCCAACTGTTCTTGGATGTTTATATCTCGTTCAATCGTTTCCCATGATCGTTCGAGTTCAACCTGGGTAGTGGTTGTTTTAAGAATAGTATCGAAAAGTTTTAAGGCAATATGTGTTTGATCTGATAGTCTGGGTTTGATATTAGGCTGTCTTGATATAGGGACAGTCATGGAGGAACAGTAAAATAGGAAAAAACCTCAGGGGGAACTTAAGTGTTGTCTCAATTCGGTCATATAAAAGAGAGTTTACGGTTTCAGGAATGAACAAGGGGTGCAAATCAAAGGCCCTTTCCCGTAACTAAGTTAAATTTTAATTAAATGTATGAGGTGGGAGAAAACATTTAATTGTCTATAGAGTAAGGCTCCTATCAAGGGAGAATCTCACGTATAAACAGAAGAAGAAAAATGTAAGGAAATAACCCAATGAAGCATAAAATATATA
Organism: Picea engelmannii; assembly: GCA_009831015.1. Taxonomy (NCBI): domain Eukaryota; kingdom Viridiplantae; phylum Streptophyta; class Pinopsida; order Pinales; family Pinaceae; genus Picea; species Picea engelmannii. Next base: position 236,968 of record ML793211.1, on the reverse strand, counting down.
TAGAATTCTGAAAGTGTTGACTGGTCTTATACCTGCTGATAGCTGGTACAGAGGAAAAACAGTAAACAATATAGAAAACCAAAATTCATTCACTATAGTAGAGGTTGTACTAAATTATAGCGAAGCATTCATCAGATATAAATATGAAATGAAACGAAATGTGAGATACAAGAGAACAAACTCATAACACAGTCATGACGGAATTAAGAATCTTCGGATTTTCTTTATATTAACTCTCAAAATGTAAAACCTCTATTACAATCAACACAAAAAGGTCCAGCCTCGTTCCTTTCTTTCTATGGTATATTTATACAGTTTTACAATAAGATGGAATCTCAATCATTGCAAAATTTTTAGTTACGATAGGGAGGAGAGCAATCGTTCCATTTCTTCCTCTCTGTCTTTACTTGGTGCCAGAAGCTTGTCCTCACGCATGCTCGGTACAGGTGACACATCTTTCAACCAGCCGAGATATCAGCCTTGACGGTTCTGCTTGACAATTGGCTTCAAAAGAGTAACAATCTCAGGCTAATTGTGGTAACCTTTCTTCCATCTGTCTGTCTATGATGTATATGGTGCACAATTGCACACTTGGTTTAATCATACATTTATCTATTTGGACTATGTCTTCCATAGTCACTTGTGAGATCTCGGTCGAATCTCTTTCCTCTTTTTCCTTTAAATCCAGTGAGATTTTTGCCATATTCATTTGAATCAATGTCTCAGCATTACCTTCACTATCAATGCCTAACAGATTACTGTCTATAGAACTAAAATCCTCTTCTAAGGATTTTGTTACTCTCTTGGCTTGCAACTTACCTTCTGAGATGGTGTGCTCCCATTCCTTTAATAGAATATTTCCTCTGGTCTGCTCCGAAATCGGAAACCTGGGAGTGCTTCCCGATTCCCTGTTGTTTGTAGCTATCACAGCCTCTTGAAAAGCGACCCGTGCTACTCCAGCTTCTCTTTCTCTAACAGATAAATTTTCCAAAACTTGATTAACCAGTAAGCAATTGTCCCGAATGACTTCTACCTTAGCGAGTAAATTTTGTTGGGCCGCAGAATCTCTGCTCCAGATCTCCATCGCTTGGGACTGGAACATCTTGATATTTATAACCTTTCTTTCATCGATTTCAACTTTAGCCTGTAGCTATTCGATCAAGTCTTTTTGTTGGCCTGCTTGTATCTGACCATTCCGAACCACCAGCTCTGCTTGTTCGAGCTTAGTCTTGAGCAGCTCTATCTCACTTTTATCAGCCAACCTTGCTTTCTCTATCCCTACACTTGCCTGGTCTTTGGCAGCCTCCGCTGCTATGGCTAGTCTGGCTTCTAGGGTTTTGATGCGACGATTTTTTCGTTTAAGCTGGTTTTTCAAAACCCCGACTGAAAATTGATTCATTGTGGAATATTCCCCTAATTTCCCAGCTATTTCCATCGTGAACTGTTCATTCTTCTTGTCTTTCCCATTAGTCAATACTTTGTATTTATTGGCTGTCGATTCCCCTTCCTGGTAGAATTCTCTCTTTACCACTTCCTTTCTCTTCTTATCAAAGAAGAATTCATTTGGAGGGAGCTCTTCCACCTTTATAGGCCTCAATTATTCATTTAAGATCCACCCTGCGTCAATATTTCCCTAAGTTGACTACAAGGGAGTAATGGATACGATAGGATCTCCGATTTGCTTCACTGATTGCCCCGGAGTAGTAACTGGAGTCTGCTTCTTCGGCGGGTCGGGAGTCTTTATCTCTGCTTTCAGACTCTTAGTTTGCTCTTCCCCGTCCTAGTGTTTTTCTTGACTGGGAGTCGTATCTTTGGAGCCTTCGGCATCTTTTTGTTTCACCTCCGCTGTACTCGGATTCTCACCCCGTAATACTGCGGGAAGACAATTGTGTCGATGTTCTTGGAATTTTAGAACATCGTCCCTCTCTTCAGGTGCCAAGGTTTGTATCCGAGCTAAAATCTCAACAAAAGATCTTGCGCCTCGGAAAATGTCATCCGAGGGTGAATTTTCGTGTTCAAATCTCTTGAGTCCGCAATTGGCCAAATGATTACTCACGACCCTTTGTGGATCGTGCTTCTTGAATTCAATAAGGACCAATTTTAGGTCTTCCAGAGCTGTTGCCTCAGCTTTAGCATGCCCGAAATCTAATAAAGAATATGAATTTAAATGAACAGGAAAAGGTGGCCTTACCTTCTTTGAGTATCCCTTAAGCTCCTTGCTTATGCCACCGATTATTGTTTGTCTAGCAACTTCACGACAAGCCAGCTTGTCGGGAATGAATAATGGCAATGCATGCGGGGGAACAGAAGCCCTGAAAACTCTGAGATATGAGAATTCAACTTCTACATACCAATCAACTATACTGCTCAAATTCATCACTATATTGTCCGAGATCCTAGGTGGTGGGTGGCCGAAAATAGTGACATGCAGCGGTACCATCACCCAGCTGAAGATTTCATATACGAAATCTCCCTCTTTGTTTTCCCACAATTTCGAATGATAGACGTGGATGGGCTCAGCCTCTACTAGAGTCCAACTCCAGCTCATTAAGGGAAATGGTGTTAGAAAGCACACGGCATCCATAATGTATGCAGACATGAAAAATGAAGAAATCTTTCCACTCTCTTTCTGCGCCCGATACTCTGTAACCCGAATGGTCAAGCTATCAGACAGCATTTTCGCCCAGTCGAAGGAATAGCCTTCGGTGGCTTGATGTATTAGAGGCACCCATTGAAGGAAGAAATGTGAGGTGTCCTCTCTCCCGTATAATCTACAGGTCATCATAGCTACATACTTGAACTGTGGTTCCAAGGAAGCTATTGAATATATACCATTACTGTCTGCCCTGAACTTCGCAGGGTGTGAAACCCAATCTCTTATTAAGCTAGACATAGTCTTTTCATACTGCACACATTCCTTATGTTTGAACTTCTCCAAGAATTCAGCATCATATGTAAGGTCGGACATTGTGGGCAACTTGTACATAGCTTGAAGATGTTCAGGTCTGAAAGTCCCGATGGTGACCTTCTGCTCATTGATGATGGTTCTGGTTGGTATGTCCACATGGTCTAATGCCCATCGGACCATATCATAGTAAGGGAGCAGTCATGGCCTGGCCACTACTTTATGTATTCCCGATTGAATGATGATCTTATATTTGGTGGTTATGTCATCTTTTTCATTGTCGCTGGAATCATCAGAATAATCCACTAATTCGGCCTGCAGAACATCAGAAACGAACGACCAATTCGGGAAAAATTCGACACTTCAAGGTGAAGTATCAGCGACATTGTCTGAACCTTGTCCTGAAACCTCAACACTAGCTTTAGATGCTTTTCGCGGGGCCATGACGGGAGATCCTGCTTTAGCTCTTCTACAATAAAAATACGTATACATACAGAAATTAGCTCGTTGAGAAAGTGTGCTCTACGTAATATAGAAATGAATTTGTTATAACAAATAACAGCTCTATATATTCGAAAACTCGGTACTTTTTTAAGAACAAATTAGTCAAATCGCGCTTAAAAATAAATTTAGCAATAAAAACCCAATCTTTATTTGTCGATTTGCCTTGTTTCTAATTAATGCCATAAATTTTGGCGGTTCAAAATGTCAGTGGGCGTAAGGAAGAATTAAGCCTACCGCATAAACTGTGCATGCATCAAATCACGGGAGATACTAGTTTAGCTTAATTAATCTGGCTTTACCAATAGTTAATTAATCTTTCGGTACTCGTTGTATCAGGAATTTTTGCTTTAACCCTTTGAACCTCTAACACCCGAAACTGTGATGATTGACTTTGGTTAATAAAAATGTAATTGTTATTAGGCGCTTAATTAATTACATAATTATTTATATCGCCATATCGCGACTCAGAGCTTCGAAGGTATAGTTTCTGGGAAGTTTGCATGCTGAGTTGCGAAACCGCGAGATCGCGATGATACGTTTTGATTAAAAGGGAGGATAAAATCGGATTAAGTATTTAATTAATTATGTTCATATCTTTATCGCGACTTCACGACTCAGGGCTTAGACAGTGTAGCTTTTTAAAAGAGAACACGCCGAGTTGCGAATTTCCAACAGAACTTAACCATGGCTAAGCTTTTACCTTTAACCTTGACACGGGTTACCAAAACAAGAAATTCGTGGTTTCAGCTATCGGGGTTACGACAATAAGACATTTGGATTTAGAAAATGTTGAAACGTGAAAACCCGATGATGTTTAACCGAGATTTAGGAAAATTTTACTCTCATTGCTGCCCTAGGTAAAATTTTAAAACGATTTCGCCATTTCGTTGCTCAGGACTCGTGAACTATGTGATCTATAGCATCCAACATATGGAATCCTGAGATAGAACAAAGGGGGAAAATGATGAAAAGTAGAACTCTCTTTGAGAGGACAATAACTATCGTTGCTCGCGTGATAAGACTTCAGAGATTTTGAAACCACAGATGAAAACCATCTTTCGATTTTGAGCATTAAGTCATGAAATTTCGAGATGGGCTAGAAAAAACCAAGGCGGATCCAACATCCTCAAGGCTTGATATGTGGAAATTATTGCAAAATGGCAGTCAACTCCCATGTGGCATCCTCCACTTGTGTATCCTTCCACTAAACTAAAACTTCCTTCATTGTGTGTTGATGGAGGTGATGCTTGTGGTGGTCCAAGACTACTTGGGGATGAAACCAAATGGAGCCTTCTTCATCCAATTTAGTTAGACTAGTTTGAGTCTGGCACTTGCTTCCAATCACTTTCTTCGAGAAAAAAACATGAAAAACAAGATGGAGCTTAGAGTGATTGGGGAGAGATAACTTGTAGGCCATAGGCCCCATGTGCTTGATAATTGTACAAGGGTCATAAAACTTGCGATTAAGTTTCTGATAATGATATTCTTTGAGGGGTGTATGCTTATAAGGTTAAAGATGAAGAAACACCTGGTCCCCTTTAGCAAATTGGCATTTTGAACGACCCTGACTAGCTTGTTGCTTCATGCAATTTTGATTCATTACCAAATTCTCGTTGAGGGTATGGAGAATGACAGCTCCGACTATAAGGGTGTTTTCTATGTCCTGGACCTTAGATACATCGGGTGGGTAGGAGAATATAGAAGGTGGTTTTTTACTATAGATTATGTATCATCCCCAGCTCCCTATTGGGAAATGCCACATCCAAATTCTGAATTCTCATACCATTAAATTTACTATTACGTTCTACATATGAACATAGTTAAGCGGAATAGCAATAATAATTTATAAACACAATTATCACAGAGATTCCATAATAGAAAACCCATAATTGTACACATAGTAAATAAAATAAACTCATGAAAGAAACTTATGTCATGAAATAAACACCAATTGCATGAAGACCTTCCATGTTCCTCCCATCCATAGACTACACTTCTCATAATATCAGCAGTGGGTCACCCCCGAGCTAGGGCTAAACTCTACTAGGGAAAATAGAGTCCTAATCCATTCTAAGTGTTATGGAAAATTTTCCCTATGGATAGGTGAATCTTCCCTTGGATTCTATACCCCTAATACCACGACAGAAAAACACAAATGGACACGAGCATCCCTTTGAATTCAGTTTAACTAATCAGAAAGAGAGAGAGGGGGGGAGAAAAAGTATGATGCACCTTGTTTCGAAGTTTTTCCTTGATGCTTCCAATCTGAGTTCGATCTCCAAACTCCTTAGCACAACTTGATACCTGCAATGCAATGGGAAACAAATATAAACAAAGAACTCCTACTCTACAAGATTAGATTAAACAAATCCATCTACAAAAATCGAAAGAATAGTAGACAAGCACATGAAATAATACACAAGCTTGAAGGAAATAGGCCAAGTGAGAACTTTAAAGAGATACTTAAAATCATGGATGGTGTTGTAGAAGCTTCTCCAAGTCCTCCTCGTCCAACCCCTTGCTTGAAACATCCACGATCAGAATGACAATGCTTTTGTTGATTATTTCCCTCCTATGTTCACCATGAGAATGCCTCCATTTATAGGATTTGGGAGGCCCAACCACCTTGGCTATATTTGGGATTAGTTGAGGATATGACTCCATAAATTGTGGTATCTCCCTTAGAGGCATCCTAAGGGTTAGATTCGAGCCAAACCAACTCGAATCATCCATAGTTATCCTTAGAGAAAAAGGGGATTTCTTCCCAATATTTTCTCAACCAATTCGGTGCTCCTTTACAACAAGCAACAGAGCACTACAATGCTCCCTTCTAGATATACAAAGAGTGCTAGAGCTCCCTGCATATGAGCAAGGTTGCACTGATCTTCAAAAAATTTCCAAGATGACCAATTCTCATAGAAAAACACTTTGTTCTGACTATTAAATGATGGGGCTTCTTCTTCTAACATTTTGTAGGGGTCATATCAAGTGTTCTCAGGGTGCCATTCACGATGTGACACTTACGTGACAAAAATGTGACACTTGCGAAAAAAGTGCAACCACTTACAACACTTACGTGACGAAAATGAGACACTTGCGAAAAAAGTGCGACCACTTACAACAATGAGAATGTGACATTATCGAAGTGAGGAAATTTGACATGTAACAGATTTCCCCCCAAAGTGTGAAGTCAGAAAATGAAATTTGATGGCTGAAACACTTTGTAGATTCTTCAAAGCAAGGGTATGGAGTCAGGGAACCTAGTAGAAGTTGCAGACAACCATCAAACAAATTTTAATATGTGCTCCATTCCCGAGGCAGGCATACCTATGCTCTGGCTATAAATGACTCAAAGTATGGCCACCAATAAATACACTATGGATCCATGATGATATTGACTAAGGGTATGGTCACTAGAGATATAATGTGGATACATACTTCTATGACATGAACTGATCGTAGCCACGTAGAATACACAGTGAAGCTACGAGATGATAAAACATAGCCACGGAACAATAAAATGTGGATCTATGTGACAACATAAGTATTAGCATGCTCAAGTGATTTCCTTCGCATCCTGGGAAAAGCAAGTATTAGAATGAATGCTCAACCAAGGGTCTTCATCGCAATCTCGATGTGGTATGAATATAGCCATGTGAATAGATTTATTGATGTCAAACATGGTAGAAACCACTTGATTATCGGTCATTGAGGTAAACCATTAACACGTGTGAGGGAAATAACCAATGATGTCAATGACTCCCAAGGTACCCTATTACAATCCAGCGAATGTAAATAAATGAGATGAGGTCGAACATTCATGGAATCATCCAATCAGAGGTCAATGATATAAACCTATTGTCAGAAGTGAGGAGTCCTGCCATTGAGGCATGCAGGTCCCAAGGTACTAATTGGTTTCTAAGTCTAATTCCCAGATGATTTGTTGAATTCAATAGGAAAAGAGTCATCGAAGGGGAGCCTTGATGTATCCCCCATCATCAACATGAAATTGACACAGGAAAGTGATGAGATATAGTGAAAGAATCAAAAACTGACATGGGTATCGAAACTGATAATTTTGTAGATGGTTGCCTCTCAAGGGGGATACTTCCCTTGAACACTAAGGCATGACATGAGACTTGGCATCATAAACGTAGAGTGGACCAAAACATAATGCAGTGGGTGTTGAGGAATTCTTTGGATGGATCAAAGCAGTGGAAAGACTCATAGGATTGGTTCAATGCAAAGGTTTAGCAGATTATCCAACTGTTCAGTGTGAAGGTTAAAAACAAGTACCGCGTTCAAGGGCGACAACAAGAGTTGTTTACAAAAGTTCTCAAGAAACTTGACCCACTTCCTTCAATTGTTTTCCCCCATCCAGATAGATGCGTACCTCTTTTTAATTTAACGAGCTCGAAGAGGATAACACATGCTCGATATAACTTACCTTCAGTAAGTTCCTCTTCCTTTGTTTAACGAACTGAAAGAAGTAAGGGTTTGTTAGGAAATGAGCCATTAAATGTGTAGTTTAGCAAGTCCAAAGAAGGAAAACTCGATGGTTTTTCATGTTTAGAGAGTCTGAAAAGAACTTAAAGGTGACTCCAGGGTTGTCCTTTTTCGTAATTTTAGTCTCTGAGGTCTGAAAAAGAGATAAACTATTACTCAAAAGACGGCCTTTCGAACCTTTTAATGAGTGTGAAAGGAAGCAATATCAATCAACAATTTTTTCATGTTTAGAGAGTCTGAAAAGAGCTTAAAGGAGACTCCAGGGGGTTCTTTTTTCATATAATCTTTACGATTCCAAAAAAGCGATAAAAGTATGTTCGATTACATTCTCATGTATTTGTGAGCGTGAGAAAGAACAAAGACTAAGCTCATTGGTTATTACAAGGTCATCAAAAGAACTCTGCTCAGGTTCCTGTAAGATCAAGTTGTTCTGGGTACAAGAGATTAGTAATTTCTCGAAAATATAATAAAAAACCCAAAAATAGACTTTATAATAAGGAGAAATGACCTAATTGACCATATCAAATATCAAACTAGGTTAGAAATTCATTTTTACCATTGTTTTTTACCATTCTCCTCTGGTCTAATTGGATTTTTACCTCTTTTAAAGAATTTTTCGAGCATCGATTGTGGGAGTTGTGAGCGATCGTTTTCAGATATGTCCGAACTAAGTTGGTTGTCTCTTCCTCCTCATCTTTTTTCATGCCTTTTTACTGCATTTTAACCTTTATGTTAGGTGTTATAGACTCCTTGGGAAGCCCTAGAGCATTGAACTGGATCGAAACTCCCTCAATGCACTGAGGGGAGCATCGACCGTGATTTCAGAGCATTGGTTCTTATGTCTAGGGTGCACTAGCGCTCTATTGGCTTCTTTTAGGGAGCGCTAGACGCAGAACTCAAAATTCTTCCATGAGGATTTAGCTAATGATGATTAAATGGTGTATTTCCAGGTTTCATCTATAGCTAGCTATGATTGAGTGGAAATATCATGAGCATGAGTTCGATAATATCACTGCTCTCCAAGACCCTCAAGCGAGGGTGGCCTTACGTAATTGTGGCTTTCTCAAATATTTCAAGCTTCAAAACATGATAAAAGAAGTATTATTGCTTGAGTACTTGATTGGTCTATGGGACGACATTGAGCAAGTGTTCTAAATAGGGCCGCATATGCTTGAAATTTAAATGGACGATGTATACTTTTTGACGGGGCTCTCGAGGAGAGGGGCACCCATATTGTTTTCCAGACACCGATCTACTCTGAGACCGACCGAGGCATATGTTGTCAAATATTGTATATCAAGGTCACGGTTGGTGGGAGGATGGATTGTGATAAAACATGTGAGGGATCTAGCACTTCGATCTATTCTATTCATCATCACCAAGTTGGTGGGGAGCACCAATGCCCACTTGGATTCTAAATAAAAAAATATCTTATGGAATTCAGTGTTTGGAACCAAGACTGTTCAACTGGAGTGTGGGGTTCCTGAGGAATGTCAGAGAGAAAATATCCAAATGCAGGACTGGCAAGCAGAAACAGTTTGGATACAGTTCTTTCTTGGTTTCATTTTTCTTAGAGCATATCCCTCATATGCAGCCACAGTTTAGGATGATAGCACGTCTCGTGACCAAGCCTCGTATGGAGAGGTGGACCAGTCTTTCCCCCAGGTTGTGGAATGAGCCCTCTTCTTTCAGATTCACTGTTGACTTCTTCACATTATCGAGAAGGAAATTAGTGGTGATTGAGGACTTCCCCTATGCTGGGGTAGATTTCAGAGGCAGTGCATACTTGGTACTCCATGAGGGCATACAATGAGATGCATCAGGGAAGAAAGATAACCATAACCTTGTAACCAATACTTTTGTTTTTTTTATATATTTTTTTTTGTTTGTACAATGAGGGACCTAAACCATATCATTTTCATCACACAAATCGAGGTCCATCACATCTAGCGGAGATGCCAGCATTGGGGCATCGTGGGGATGTATAGGTAGCAGTTGAGCATGACGACGTAGTGGGAGAACTCCGAGAGGGAGAGAGAAACCTATGGATCTTAACGATGGGTGTACCTCCCTTGAGGAGGCGAGACGTGACTTTACACTTGCAGTGACATAGAGTTGGGGTCTCTAAAGGTCTCAACCATTTACTACAATGGGTGACACGAGAAATAGTGTACTTTTTGGAGCACAACATGATACAAGAGGATGAGTAGAGTCCTTAAATATTTTGTAGTCCTTATGATGATACTATGGGCATGAATGCCCAAGTTTTTCCTCGTTATGTACTTTTGTATGATGTGATTAAAAAACTTTTTCTATCACGCATATATATATATATATATATATATATATATATATATATATATACGAGTTTTGTGGCTACCTATGTTGTATTTTTGTGTTTTTATGTGATGTTTTTGTAGATATGATTTATGTTTCAAAAATTTTATCTATGCGCAAGATACCAATCCAACATGTAATTTCCTAATGAATTTGAAGTTGTATTGAGTTCTCTCGATATGTGTCTGTATTGGAGAAATTCAAATGATCTTTCGAGACAATGAACCCTTAGGTGGAGACGTAGTAAAATCCAATTGTGAATGGCGTACTCACAATTAAGTTGACAAACCACGAGTTGAGAGTCGAGGTTGATAATCAATTGAGTTATACCTAGAGAGGAGGCTTCAGTTAAAATTACGATGACAGCATGATATTTTGCAACATTATTGGTCGCAGATCTTAGGCAAATTCCCCCTTAACTCACTGATTTGCTAGAGTAGTAGATGACCCAAGCTGTAGAAGTGATGTTCTGGGTATGTCAACTAGTGCCATCCGCAAACCTAAAATAGATGGGAAAGGGTGATGTCATCTATGCATTTCATCACAAAGAAAAGTATAAGTAGCTAAGACAAAAACTGTGCACACAAAAGAAAATACACACCAAGTCAAGAGTATATAGTACATTAATGTACAAATCACACGTGTGAGATATTCTATGCATAGTACTTCTTGAGGTAAAGCCCATTTTGGGGCTCACCAAGATATATTCATCATAGTCTACTAACTCATAGGTGCCTCTGTGTAGCATGTGTTTTATGATGTAAGGCTCGTGCCACATGGGTTCTAACTTTTTTGCCTCAATTTTGTCATGATATTGATCATAGACTAGAACTAGATCTCCTTCTACCAAAGCACGAGCTTGGATGGATTTATCATATTGATTTTTAATGTGTTTTTGATACGTCTCGTTGATGAGAGAAGCATCGTGACAGGTTTTGTCCAACTTAGTTAGATATAGGAATCGTTCCTCTTCAGTAGAAGTGTTAGATAGGAGTTCTACGGTAAGTTACAATGAGGGGATCTCACATTTGATTGGTAACACTGCTTCTATTCCATATACCAATTGGAACGGTGTGAATCCAGTTACAGTTTTCATTGAAGTTCTATAGGCCTAGAGTGCAAACAAGAGCTGCAAGTGCCAAGAGTTTTTTTTTTCTCCCACCATGCCTTGTAGCATGGTCTTCATGACTTTGTTCATGGCTTCAACTTGTCCATTAGCCTGAGGATAGTAGGGGAATGAATTTTCATGGCGAAAACCCAGCTTGGTGCACAATTCACCCATCATCTGGTTCTAGAAATGTGATCCATGATTAGTTACAATATCTTGCGGGACACCAATCCGATTGATGATGTGGTTAAACACGAAGAGTGTTGCAGTGTGGCCATTGTTAAGAAATGTAGTCATAGCCTTAGCCCATTTAGTGAAGTAATCAACAACAACAATGATACAACCGTGCCCCCCAACTGAGGTAGGCTTACATTGAATAAAATCGATGCCCAATTTTGCAAAAGGGTCGATGGCGATAATGGGATGCAGTGGAGAGGGGTGGGTATGTGCTTTCTTTTCAAATATTTGACAGGGTGGGAATTTTTTAACGACCTTAATGCAATCTTTGAATATAGAGGACCAAAAATAACTGGCATGTAATATATTATGGATTGTAACCATCCCAGAAAGATGACCGCCACAAGCTCCAAGGTGATAGCCAGTTAACACTCATTCAGCCTTTTTCGTGGGTTAAACAATGTCGTAGGAAAATATCAATGCCACGGCGGAACAATGTGTCTTCGATGATGAGGTAGTGTTTGGAGTGGTTTCAAATGCAACATCGTTCATCACGTGAAATTTTAGGTTGAAAGCATTGGTTTGTAGATATAGAAGGATATCTATGTACCAAGAATAGGATGCACTAATAAGGAATAGGGATTCATCAAGAAAAGAATCAATGGGCTCATTATCCTCATCAGTATGGGGAAGATTGCATATCAATTCCAAAAAAACCAACGATTTATTAGCTTTTGATTTGGCAAACTCGAGATCAAATTATTGGAGAATAACGATCCATTTGGAATATTTTCCCCCAAGTACGTGACGAGTGAAGACATCGTACATGTTGTTTGAGTATGCAATGACCATGGTAGTGCGTAATAGAATGTAATGGCGAAATATCTGGACAACAATAACTGCTGCCAAAGCCAACTTTTTGGCATGTGAATATCAGAGTTTGGGACGTGATAGACTCTTCCTCAAATAGTATATCACATGTTCGTTCTCGTCATCATCCTCTTGTACTAACACCATAGCGATAGTGGAAGTAGAGGCATCCAAATAAAGGATATAATCTTTCACATAATTCGGTGGGTGAAAAAGAGGTGGATTTGGTAAGGCATGCTTAAGAGCATCGAATGAGCATTGAGCAGTTTCATCCAAGATAAAAGGGGGATATTTTTGTAGCAATCTCATAAATCCTTTAGTGATTTCGACGTAATTGCAAATGAAGCGGCAAAGAAAGTTTGCCTTCCCTTGCAAACTTTACAATTGGGTCAAATTGTTGGGAGGAGGTAAAGTTAGAATGGCTTTTACTTTTAAGGGATCCACCCTAATCATGTCTTTGGAGACTACGAACCCCGAGGATTCTTCCTGATTCGATAGTGAAAATGCATTTGTAGGGGTTCAAACAGATGTTTTAAAACCGACATCGAAGAAAGATGGCTCATAGGTGACCAATATAGTCTCGTCGATGAGACGAGTGAGCGGGAAAGTCATCAAGGTATAGTTCAACAATATGTTTGATATCATGGAATGCATACGACATGGCCCACTAAAAAGTATCTCCAACGTTTTTAAGGCCAAAAGGTAACTTTCGATAAGCGAAAGTCCCCCAAGGGAAGATGAAGGTTGTTTTATGTTGATCAACCAGTAGAATGTCAATCTGGTTATATCCGGAAAAGCCATTCATAAAGGAGAAAATGACGCTTCTGACACAATTATCGATAATTTGGTCGATAAAGGGTGTAGGGTAATTGTCCTTGGGACAAGCCTTATTAAGATCCTAATAATCGATGAAAACATGAATGGTCCCTTGTTTCTTGGTGACCAAAATGATGTTGGAAAGCCATTTAGTCAGAGGGACGGGATAAATAAAACCATATTTCAAAAAAAAATCCACTTCTACCTTTATGGTCGCGGTTTTCTAAGGACGAACAGAGCGAAGTTTTTGTCTTACAGGTTTAACTCCTGGGTAAGTTTTGATTTCATGCACAACGATCAATTGATCAATCCCTAGAATTTATTCGTAACTCCAAGTGAATATGTCGTGGAATTCCTTGAACAAGGTGGTGTAAGTTTCAACTTATTCAGCTGAACAATTGGCACCTAGTTGTATGTTTTCCATAATACCTTATTTGATTGATATGTCAATTGTAATCGTGGAAGAGATGTTTCTCAAATTCCCCTCAGAGATGGTATCCTGAGTGAGTATTGGGCATTGGGGAAAGTCGACGATATCACTAGGAAAGATAGAGGATATATCTTTCTCGATTCATCCAAACTCAGAAGAAAGGACAAATGATGGTGGTTGTCATCCCATGGCGCCTCCTCGATACTAATCATTTCCATAATAGATTCGTTCAATTGAAAAATTTGAAGGATGTAATCGAAAGTAGAGGATATGGATTCTAACCAGGATGGTAATGAGTAATTTGTAGATGCCGATAAATGTTGGTCATCTGGGGAAGGAGAGGGAGACTGGATGGCATTGTATGTAGCCTATGTTGGACTAAGTGGCATGGTGTCACCTAATGCATCAAATTCTAAGGGACTAGGCACGATCCATGGATCAGATGATTCATAGGATTGATGTGCCATAGTCGAGATCATATTGATCGTTGCAATATGTTGTGTAGTGGGAGGAAGAGGTGCAGGAAAAGTACCCATAAGCGAAGAGTATTTCAAGATACCTACTCCAACACTTTCATAAGTGATCTTCGAATATCCTAGAAAAGGAATGTTGTTGGTCATTTGAGTGCGAGCATAGGGGTGGCAGTAATATAACTGATCGATGGTCATAATTTTACCTTTATGGGGAAACTGGACACATCAAAACACCAAGGAAGTGACAACAATCATAGCATAAAACCAAATTCTTCCTAGCAGCAAGTTGTAATCGAGGGGAGCATCGACTACTTAAACATCTACTGAAACAATCTTGCCTCCCAATTGAACGGCTAAGGACTATAATAGTCCATGAGGACAAAATCCTCTCCCATCGAATGCTCATAACATGGTAGGAGATTGATTAAGACCAAGAAATTTGAGGCTTTTCCAACAAGCCAAAGACATGACACATGTGAAAGCTCCCTTGTCCAATATCATGCAATGAATATGTTGATTGTGGACAACGACATCGATCTGGAAAGAAAGATGGTGAGAGAGTCATGATTTAAAATTATCCAGGTTAGATGTGATATTATTATATGACTTGGGATCTATTGCTCTGATGGTTGCCAAGAGATTCCTACGTTGCGTAGGGAAATGTTGTAGAACTTCAAGAGTTGAATTGTACTCTTGGGTGGACGTAAAATAGAGTCAAAGGTAGGTTTTCTCGATCCGGAGTGGCCTATATGGAGGATTAACGGTGGTGGACAATGGATCTTATGTAATACCATTAGTTACTTTTTCCTCATCAGGTTTATCCAGAGGTGTGTCATATGTTGTAGTACGAGTGGTCAAATCTATCCCATTAAACATGTAAATGTGTGCACTCGATGAAGCTTCCTCACTAGGAGGATGATTTGTGTTACCTCCTATTGGAGGTACAGGAAGTTGTGCAACCAGTGACTGTTGTTGTGGAAAAGGATGTGTCAATACAGTGGGAGGAGAATTTCCTTTAAAAAGTTTTGAAACTTCGTCGCGATGAGGACAATCTCGTGTGTAGTGATCATCACAACAAATAAGACATGGAAATTTCGGTTTTCACTGCGGTTGATTCTCAGTAGCAAGTGGTTGTGCTTGTGTTTTTGCATTTTTAGCTAGATTATTGTTTTTCTTTGGTTTATTCTTCATTTTCTTCTTCCCCCTGACTATTGTGGAGAATTAGATTGAACTGCATTCACCTCAGATACTTGAGTCGGGGTGGAGCTTGGTGAGAGTGAAGTCAATTTGGTAGTGGGGGAAGTGACTAAGTGATTAGTCATGCCGGTCAATAGTGAACTGGATTGGGTTTTGATGGAACCAATAACTCCATCTGTGTGAGCAGTGGAGGATGGTTTTGATGGATCGATTGACATACAGGGAGTGTTCAAAATCAATTCAGACAAAGTAACGGATTGGGAATAAACCAAGTCCATATATTGGGCATGAGAAATGGCTTCCTCTTCAATAACGACACCACCCATGGATACGTCACGAATAATCGGAGGTAAAAGAGATTCAGTGAACCATTCAACCAGTAATTGGTCAGGAATGGTTTCTTTGATCAACCATCGTGGTTGTCTCCACTCATGAATATGATCAGAGATATGTAAGGAGTTGGTTTGATGAAGGGAGGTCAATAGTTTTGTTCAATTCTCCTAATGGATGGGTAATTGAAAGTGCATGAGAAAATCCATGGCAAAGGAATTAAAATTTTGAAAAGTTCCTTTTTGTAACTCATTGTACCATTTGGATGTTGAACTCGTAAGTGTATGTTGGAAAAGACGTAACCGGATAGAATCATCCATTAGTGAATTTGATGACCATAGATGAAAATTCATAATGTATTTATTAGGGTCTTCACCAGTTTTACCGTCAAATTTAGGGATATCAGAAGGCAATTTAGCAGGAATAACTGGCCAGAAAGGAGAATGTAATATGGGATCATTTCTCAATATTGATAGATCTAGTAGATCTAGAGTGGCTAAGAACAGTAGTTGTTGATTGACCTGAGGATAATATTGGTGTGGCATGGGGACACCAGTGGGGCCGTAAAATGGTTGAAGTGGATAGTTGTAGCCATAAATCCCTCCCATATATTGTTGTTGTTGACCAGCAAAGGTAGGATTCATCTGTTGAGGAATGTTCATGAAAGGAGAAGGAAAACCTAGTTGGCCTTGGGGAGGATAACCAGTATAACCCGGGGGAGGATAGTTCACTTGAATAGCTTGAGTTGGATAACCATCCTGCCCTTCAGGAGGGTAACTAGGTTATCCTTGAGGAGGGTAAGGATTTGTCCCTTGGGGAGGATAATATTGTTGACCTTGAGGACCCCAAGTGGGATTCGAACTCCCAAGAAAGGTTGTCCAGAATGTAATCCAGAAGGATTAGGATTTGGTATTCCTCCTTGTGGGTTGGGGTTTGATGGCCCTCCCTGATATGGTTGATGAAACACACCACCTTGGGATGGTCCCCAGGATTGTGGGGGGCTTTCGAATGAAGGTTATTGCCCTGCCATCGGTTGGGTAACAACTGGGGTTTGACCGGTGAAATGCATTTTCCCCCCAGTCAACACTAGTGTATGGAAGGATGTTTGTTCCCTGGTAGGGATGTGTCTGCTAGACAAGGGTTTCCCCCCAGTAGGGATTTGTCCCGCATTTGGGTTTATGTGTGTGGCAGGTTTTTCATCCTCTGATGTGAAGGTGTCCTAATAGGGTTCTGTGGAGTATATGAAATGGTAGCTTGAAGAGGAATAGTAGGTGTAACCATCAGGGTACTTTGCACATGACTAGGAAACATGACTCATGTTTCACTATGAATTTTTCATGAAGTGGTAGAAATATTTATTGTTGGTTCAATGGGATGGTTAAGGGGTTGACCTGACGGTCCTGCCTCTGCACTGGCAGTGGTAGAGGCATGAGAAGGGTCAAAAGGTGGTTGGTTAAAATTGATTTTTTCATAAAGATATTGTCTCAATGGAGTCCTCCATATAGAATGAACAAGAGTTTGTTATGGATCTACTAGTTCAACAAAAAGTACATGAGTGGTGTATTATTCACTAAGGAATGTAGGCATAGCCTCCGCCCATTTCATGGAGTAATCAATGACAATGATGATATAACCATTCTCCCTAGTTGAGTCGCCAATTTCTGTTATGGAACAATTCCCCTGCGGATATGTGAATCTTACCTTGGATTCTAGACCCCTAATACCAAGATAGAAAAACACAAATGGACACTCGCATCCCTTTGAATTCAGTTTAACTAATCATAAAGAGAGAGAGGGATAAAAAGTGTGATGCACCTTAGTTTGAAGTTTTTCCTCGCTGCTTCCAATCTGAGTTCGATCTCCAAACTCCTTAAAACAACTTGATACCTGCAATGAAATGGACAAAAAAGAGAAACAAAGAACTCCTACTCTACAAGATTATATTAAAAAAATATGTCTACAAAGATCGAAAGAATATTCCATTGGGATTAAGCCCCCTTAGCTTAGCCCCTTTCCTAGACTCTTAGCCCCCTTTCCCTTTCTAGTGGATTTTACCCCCCCATACTCATTTTTGGGTCAGTCTGCATCAGTGATGTACTTTATTAATGATATGAGTGTTTACATATTATAATAATAGGTTCACTAGCCTTTAGCAACTAGGCTATCTAGCCTAATAATCACATAAGCCTTATGTCCTATAAGAACCTAGCTAACCAGTCTATAAAACATATTTACATTTACAATTGGGGATTGACCTGGGGCATTACATTCCCCTCCCCCTTATTTATGCATTTTCCTCAGTGCATTATATCCGATGTATAATTCAAAATTATTGAAAAAGCTCCAATCCTTTGCTATTGGAAGTTTGTTGTCTTCTTGGTGCTTCACTTTATAAGCACATGTTCATGTATTCATATTGTAGTTGGAAGTCATTTGATATATTCCATAGAACTTCTTCAAGAAATAATTCAACTCATTGTTCCATTTGACACACCATATGATTATAGCTATCATGCCGTAATCATCCCTGAGTTTCCTCTTTCTTGTTTCACTCACCCTTTCAAGCTCAGGTAACCCTTCACTACTACACGGTCCCTCAGCCATCCATCTTGACAAGGCTTCCGAACATAAGGAGAGTGTTGACTCATTACTAGAACCCCACCAAGGTTTTACATGTATAGGGCTCCAGTGTCTTCAACATTAGTTGTTCTTCCCAAGCATTCCAACTTCAATGCAATGATCTCATATGTATCACACGCATATAGTCAACATGAGACAATACCATAAAAAAAAAAATAGAAATTCCATTGTTTTTTTTTTCATAAGAAAACTTCATTTTTTTCCCAAAATATGAAATTCAAATTCATAATTTTCTTGGTTATTGCAACAATAGGCATTGGTCTTTATTATGGATTTCTATAGCACCATACTTGAGACCACTTTTCCTGCAATGCTTCCATCTTTCATTCAGCCAACAGGTTATTAGCATTTCATGTACAATATACTTTCATTGCAATATGTACCAAAAGCTTACAATGTGATATTAGAATTGTCTACACTTAACAATTCAATCACAACTATCAAATAGTTTATTAAATATAATGAATTACCTTTTTCTGCATAGGAATTTTCAGCCATTAGGCTTTTCATTCTTTCATCATCATTATTTTTCATTACTTTATTTCTTGAATAGAAATTCCATGTAGTCAATGCTCATGTGACTACTTGACTTGCAACTTTCATGTTGCAATGTCTAACAGCCCCTGAAATGTTCTCAACTCCATGAGTTAATAAGAACTATGACATTTCAATTGTTAGCATACTCATTTTCGTTCGACAACATATATGCATGCATGCACAAAAACGCATTCAACAAATGCATTCAAGCATAACAATTATATCATGCATAAGTACAACTCTACCACTTACTATGCATGAGTGCAACTCTCAATGCACATCTATCCAAGACACCTTTGCATTGATTTTCAGAATGCTCTATATCTAAGTCATGTATCTCACCATTGGTAAATTGGAAATTCTGGCCAATGCCTTGACACATTTTCCATACACTTCCTATTTCTTGCTCAACTATTTGGATGTATTCCTTTTCGACCCTAACACTGCACCAAGAATATAATTCAGTGGTGTTCATTAGTGTTAGAAAAAAGGTTGCAGCCCAAACATTATTTAGAAGTGGGAAGTTCATTGGATATTTGTGTGGTACATAGCCTTTCCATAACCAACCATGTCATGGTCTCATACATGACTAGCTTTTATGGCATCTATTCCTATAACAGGGTCATACCATTTATTGCTTTGGTTCTTAGCTCATAACCAAATTAACATGACATGCTACTATGTCATTGTATGCATTCAAAATATAAGAAGCTCTGATAATTATTACAGGCCTCCAGCATTTACCACACATAGTGGTATCTTGTTCCCATTAATGCATTCAAATAATAAAATAATGTGATAAAATAAACTTTCGCTGAGGAAATTCTTACCAAAATTTCCTTTAGCAATTATGCAATAAAATTACATAAAACCCATACTTGCATAGCTGCCATTAAATAAATTTAATGATATATGGCTAGTTGATAACAAGAGAATCTCCTAAGCCTCTGTTATAATCCTTATAATCCACACTTCAGCTTTATGCTGCTTCCTTCTATATGCAGGAACATTATTAACAGCACTTGCACCATGCAATAATTACCTATTTCCTCGCACAATAGCCATTATTAGCAACTTCATATTCATATATATAACAATAGACTAGCCCTAGTCATCATCATGTTATATATATATATATATATTAACAAAACTACATTTATTACAACATATCTATATGCACTAATATTGATCACTAGCATGCTCATGAATGCATATGCATTGCATTTTCATGTACTATGTATGGCTCGCTAGCAAGCCATAACATAATTACTACTATAGTAATTGCAGCAACCTCTTTCTTCATTTACCACTTTTCTTTGTTGTTCCTAGAAGACCTCAATTCTTCCTGGATTCATGTATCATTTGTTTCTCTTACAAAGCACTTTTCCATCTAAACCACTCTTGATCAGTTTTATATTTTCAGCCATAAAATATGTTGATATTAACTTCATCCTTATTTATTTCCTGGATCCATCTGACCAAACACACGCATGACCAAATCACATTTCCATCCATGCTCTCGTATTGACTTTATATCTTCAACTTCTATTTACTCTTCTAGACCAAACGGGTTCTGCCTTTCCTTGATTTAACATATCATCCCTTGTATTTTCTAACACCATTCTCTTCTCTTTTCTTAGCCACATTGCCTCAAACATGACCTACACAGTCAATTATCCAGCATGTTGCAATGCTACCCAAATGTCTCTTTTTCCGATTGAGATGGGTTCTCCTCATATTTTATTTATTTTGCATTATATACCAAGCATAGAAACATTGTTCTTATTCATGGTTCCTTATTGGATTCTTTTTAGAGAGCACAAAAAAATTCATCTCCATGCTTGAATCTTTTTGGATTGACATCCCAATGCACTCATCCCTTTGGAATGTACTCAACATTCTTTTTTCATTGTTGTCATAGTTCCTCGAATGTTGCAGAAGACTCTGTATAACTTGGTATCCATCTAATGGTACCTTTCCACTATCTTAAATTACTCATGAACTTCATCTAGTCTCTAATGCACTTAGCTTTGTGTAATTCCTTTGCTAGGAGTTTGATTGCATCATTTGAGACCCAATATGCACACAGTATATTGATTTATGCATATGTTTGCACTCTTTACTTATATTCACCTTCATTTATTCACCCTTGAAGTGGTGATATTTGTACCATGCTTCCATTATGCTACCCTGGTAACCATGATGGAAGTACTACCCCCAAACTATGTGACTATTCCTTGGAAATGTTATCCTTATCTCTAAGAATATATTTTGCCTTCCTTTATTAAAAGACTGACATCTTGACATATCAATCCTTTTTGAAATGTTTTTCCCTTAATGTCCTACCTTATCTATACATTGGCTTATTTGGTAGTGAATGGAATTTCACTATTTCATTCACTATATGATTTACCCTTATGCCCATATTCCATTGAGCACTCTCATTAACATGAGTGGATTTCTTATACTGGTTTCTCAAGCCTTTATGGTTGCACCCAAACTCATACCCTAACATTCTTTAGTTTCGACCTTTGATCATCTTATGAGTTATTCTTGACATAACATTCGGTTCTTCAAGTTCCTCTTCTCATTCTTGATACCAGTTCCAGATTCTCTCATATTCTATAAAATCATATGTCCATATTCCCATTCTTTGCATCACCATATGAACCTATGATATATGCATTATCATGTATTGTAGATGGTCTCTGACCTAGCATCCCCATCTGATATGCATAATTGTCATATGGAATTCTTTTTCCAATCATAGTTCTATTGAAAGTCCCTTATATTAGTCACTGAGTAATGTCATCTTCAGTTTGTAGCTTCCTCAAGCATTCATTCTCCATTTTGAAGAACTAACCCTGTCTTGTTCATCATACCTGAAGATACCAATTTTCTAAAGACAATTTGGTATGATTTATCATCAACCTTAATGTTACACCTCAATATTGCTCGATTTGATAAGTGTCACATGTTCCTCTCAACTGTCGTAAGTGTCGCATGTTGTTCACAAGTGTCGCAAACATCAAACAAAGCATATTGCCATGATGAAGACACCAAGGAGACACTTAGAATACCTCAGACACTTGATTTGGAGGAAGGAGAATGATCTACTGAAGTCAAGAATCTTTTGCCATCTGAGAGGAGCTCTTAAACTAGGGTTTTGAAGGGGAGCGCTCCTCTACATCAGCCTTAGGAGCGTTGGCGCTCCCCCACAAGCTATTGGGGAGCGTTATAACACAAAACTGCCCCTTTGAAGGAGTGCTACCCATCCTTAGAGCGTTGGCGCTTCCCTTGAGCCTCCTAGGGAGCACTATAGCGCCTTGATGCCCCTTTTGAGGAAGCGTTGTCTAATCTGGGCAGTGGTTGATTTGTTGAGGAGAATTAGGGAAGGATCTTTCATGTTTGGAAGGCAGTTGCATTCGAATTCTTGGTGCAACCAGAAGATCCCTGATATGAGGAGGGAATTCCTTAACCTACCCTAAAGATACCTCAAGAGGTTAAGCCTCTCTTAACCTATTTAAGAAGGCTCTATGATGGTGAAAGGGGGGAAGAATTGCTAGCATGAAACCTATGATCTCATAGGAAACACGCAGTGAACTGAAGGAGAGTGATCATTGAAGTTGCTATCCTCCAGGTCATGGATCTTTCGAGCAAGGGTTAGACAAAGGGGACTTGACGAAGTTGTCGCATTCGCATCTACGATTATAAGTATTGTTGTCGTTGTTCTCATTAATATGACATGCTTGGCCTGTTTCTTTCTAGTTTGTGTCTGATCTTACATGAACTTATCGTTGACAGATAGATCTGTTTTCAAGCTAATATCGATAGAGTAGGAAGTGGTCGTACTTTTTTTGTCTATAGGGCTCGTCGAGGAGTGAAATATTGGAGCTCAACTCGGAGCGTGCAGGGACAAACATCGATAAAAAGGTACTTATGTTCTCCTTCCTCCTCATGCATTAGTTTGTATAGATTTGAAAGGAAGTCAGTGTCCACGTTAAGCATTTTCTGTCTTAGAGTTAAAGGTCTAGATCTTTGAGGCAATCTACCTGTCCGCGGGGAGATTTTCCTACAACACTTAATATCTGCTTGCAACACATTTATTATATAATATAACAATTCTAAAAAATTTGGTTAAAGCAAGCAAATAATTCTGGTAACATATGCACAACTTTGTTAGCCTATGGCTTACCTTTACC
>ML793211.1:163893-197405 GCA_009831015.1 Picea engelmannii | reverse complement strand
CATCTATCTGGATGGGGGAAAACAATTGAAGGAAGTGGGTCAAGTTTCTTGAGAACTTTTGTAAACAACTCTTGTTGTCGCCCTTGAACGCGGTACTTGTTTTTAACCTTCACACTGAACAGTTGGATAATCTGCTAAACCTTTGCATTGAACCAATCCTATGAGTCTTTCCACTGCTTTGATCCATCCAAAGAATTCCTCAACACCCACTGCATTATGTTTTGGTCCACTCTACGTTTATGATGCCAAGTCTCATGTCATGCCTTAGTGTTCAAGGGAAGTATCCCCCTTGAGAGGCAACCATCTACAAAATTATCAGTTTCGATACCCATGTCAGTTTTTGATTCTTTCACTATATCTCATCACTTTCCTGTGTCAATTTCATGTTGATGATGGGGGATACATCAAGGCTCCCCTTCGATGACTCTTTTCCTATTGAATTCAACAAATCATCTGGGAATTAGACTTAGAAACCAATTAGTACCTTGGGACCTGCATGCCTCAATGGCAGGACTCCTCACTTCTGACAATAGGTTTATATCATTGACCTCTGATTGGATGATTCCATGAATGTTCGACCTCATCTCATTTATTTACATTCGCTGGATTGTAATAGGGTACCTTGGGAGTCATTGACATCATTGGTTATTTCCCTCACACGTGTTAATGGTTTACCTCAATGACCGATAATCAAGTGGTTTCTACCATGTTTGACATCAATAAATCTATTCACATGGCTATATTCATACCACATCGAGATTGCGATGAAGACCCTTGGTTGAGCATTCATTCTAATACTTGCTTTTCCCAGGATGCGAAGGAAATCACTTGAGCATGCTAATACTTATGTTGTCACATAGATCCACATTTTATTGTTCCGTGGCTATGTTTTATCATCTCGTAGCTTCACTGTGTATTCTACGTGGCTACGATCAGTTCATGTCATAGAAGTATGTATCCACATTATATCTCTAGTGACCATACCCTTAGTCAATATCATCATGGATCCATAGTGTATTTATTGGTGGCCATACTTTGAGTCATTTATAGCCAGAGCATAGGTATGCCTGCCTCGGGAATGGAGCACATATTAAAATTTGTTTGATGGTTGTCTGCAACTTCTACTAGGTTCCCTGACTCCATACCCTTGCTTTGAAGAATCTACAAAGTGTTTCAGCCATCAAATTTCATTTTCTGACTTCACACTTTGGGGGGAAATCTGTTACATGTCAAATTTCCTCACTTCGATAATGTCACATTCTCATTGTTGTAAGTGGTCGCACTTTTTTCGCAAGTGTCTCATTTTCGTCACGTAAGTGTTGTAAGTGGTTGCACTTTTTTCGCAAGTGTCACATTTTTGTCACGTAAGTGTCACATCGTGAATGGCACCCTGAGAACACTTGATATGACCCCTACAAAATGTTAGAAGAAGAAGCCCCATCATTTAATAGTCAGAACAAAGTGTTTTTCTATGAGAATTGGTCATCTTGGAAATTTTTTGAAGATCAGTGCAACCTTGCTCATATGCAGGGAGCTCTAGCACTCTTTGTATATCTAGAAGGGAGCATTGTAGTGCTCTGTTGCTTGTTGTAAAGGAGCACCGAATTGGTTGAGAAAATATTGGGAAGAAATCCCCTTTTTCTCTAAGGATAACTATGGATGATTCGAGTTGGTTTGGCTCGAATCTAACCCTTAGGATGCCTCTAAGGGAGATACCACAATTTATGGAGTCATATCCTCAACTAATCCCAAATATAGCCAAGGTGGTTGGGCCTCCCAAATCCTATAAATGGAGGCATTCTCATGGTGAACATAGGAGGGAAATAATCAACAAAAGCATTGCCATTTTGATTGTGGATGTTTCAAGCAAGGGGTTGGATGAGGAGGACTTGGAGAAGCTTCTACAACACCATCTGTGATTTTAAGTATCTCTTTAAAGTTCTCACTTGGCCTATTTCCTTCAAGCTTGTGTATTATTGCATGTGCTTCTCTACTATTCTTTCGATCTTTGTAGATGGATTTGTTTAATCTAATCTTGTACAGTAGGAGTTCTTTGTTTATATTTGTTTCCCATTGCATTGCAGGTATCAAGTTGTACTAAGGAGTTTGGAGATCAAACTCGGATTGGAAGCATCAAGGAAAAACTTCGAAACAAGGTGCATCATACTTTTTCTCCCCCGCTCTCTCTCTTTCTGATTAGTTAAACTGAATTCAAAGGGATGCTAGTGTCCATTTGTGTTTTTCTGTCTTGGTATTAGGGGTATAGAATCCAAGGGAAGATTCACCTATCCGTAGGGAAATTTTTCCATAACACTTAGAATGGATTAAGACTCCATTTTCCCTAGTAGAGTTTAGCCCTAGCTCGGGGGTGACCCACTGCTGATATTATGAGCAGTGTAGTCTATGGATGGGAGGAACATGGAAGGTCTTCATGCAATTGGTGTTTATTTCATGACAAAAGTGTCTTTAATGAGTTTATTTTATTTACTATGTGTACAATTATAAGTTTTCTATTATGGAATCTCTGTGATAATTGTGTTTATAAATTATTATTGCTATTCCGCTTAACTATGTTCATATGTAGAACGTAATAGTAAATTTAATGGTATGAGAATTCAAAATTTGGATGTGGCATTTCCCAATAGGGAGATGGGGATGATACACAGTCTATAGTAAAATACCATATTCTATATTCTCCTACCCACCCGATGTATCTAAGGTCCAGGACATAGAAAACACCCTTATAGTCGGAGCTATCATTCTCCATACCCTCAAAGAGAATTTGGTAATGAATCAAAATTGCATGAAGCAACAAGCTAGTCAGGGTCGTTCAAAATGCCAATTTGCTAAAGGGGACCAGGTGTTTCTTCATCTCTAACCTTATAAGCATACATCCCTCAAAGAAGATCATTATCATAAACTTACTCGCAAGTTTTATGACCCTTATACAATTATCAAGCACATGGGGCCTATGGCCTACAAGTTATCTCTCCCCAATCACTCTAAGCTCCATCTCGTTTTCATGTTTCTTTCTTGAAGAAAGTGATTGGAAGCAAGTTCCAGACTCAAACTAGTCTAACTAAATTGGATGAAGAAGGCTCCATTTGGTTTCATCCCCAAGTAGTCTTGGACCACCGCAAGCATCACCTCCATCAACACACAATGAAGGAAGTTTTAGTTTAGTGGAAGGATACACAAGTGGAGGATGCCACATGGGAGTTGACTGCCATTTTGGAATAATTTCCACATATCAAGCCTTGAGGATGTTTTATCCGCCTTGGTTTTTTCTAGCCCGTCTCGAAATTTCATGACTTAATGCTCGGAATCGAAAGATGGTTTTCATCTGTGGTTTCAAAATCTCTGAAGTCTTATCACGCGAGCGACGATAGTTATTGTCCTCTCGAAGAGAGTTCTACTTTTCAAAATTTTCCCCCTTTGTTCTATCACAGGATTTCATATGTCGGATGCTATAGATCACATAGTTCACGAGTCCTGAGCAACGAAACGGGGAAATCGTTTTAAAATTTTACCCAGGGCAGCAACGAGAGTAAAATTTTCCTAAATCTCAGTTAAACATCATCGGGTTTTCGCGTTTCAGCATTTTCTAAATCCAAATGTCTTATTGTCATAACCCCGATAGCCGAAACCACGAATTTATTGTTTTGGTAACCCGTGTCAAGGTTAAAGGTAAAAGCTTAGCCATGGTTAAGTTCTGTCGGAAATTCGCAACTCGGCGTGTTCTCTTTTAAAAAACCACACTGTCTAAGCCTTGAGTCGCGAAGTTGCGATAAAGATATGAACATAATTAATTAAATACTTAATCCTATTTTATCCTCACTTTTAATCAAAACGTATCATCACGATCTCGCGGTTTCGCAACTCGGCATGCAAACTTCCCGGAAACTATACCTTCAAAGCTCCGAGTCGTGATATGGCAATATAAATAATTACGTAATTAATTAAGCGCCTAATCACAATTACGTTTTTATTAACCAAAGTCAATCATCGCAGTTTCGGGTGTTAGAGGTTCAAGGGGTTAAAGCAAAAATTCCCGATACAACGAGTACCGAAAGATTAATTAACTATTGGTAAATCCAGATTAATTAAGCTAAACCAATATCTCTCGTGATTTGATGCATGCACAGTTTATGAGGTAGTCTTAATTCTTCCTTACGCCCACTGACATTTCGAACCGCCAAAATTTATGGCATTAATTAGAAACAAGGTGAATCGACAAATAAAGATTGGGTTTTTATTGCTAAATTTATTTTTAAGCGTGATTTGACTAATTTGTTCTTAAAAAGTACCGAGTTTTCAAATATATAGAGCTGTTATTTGTTATAACAAATTCATTTCTATATTACGCAGAGCACACTTTCTCAGCGAGCTAATTTCTGTATGTATACGTATTTTTATTGCAGAAGAGCTAAAGCAGGATCTCCTGTCATGGCCCCGCGAAAAGCGTCTAAAGCCAGTGTTGAGGTTTCAGGACAAGGTTCAGACAATGTCGCTGATACTTCACCTCAAAGTGTCGACTTTGTCCCGAACTGGTCGTTCATTTCAGATGTTTTGCAGGCCAAATTAGTGGATTATTCTGATGATTCCAGCGACAATGAAAAAGACGACATAACCACCAAATATAAGATCGTCATTCAATCGGGAATGCATAAAGTAGTGGCTAGGCCATGACTGCTCCCTTACTATGATATGGTCCGATGGGCATTAGACCATGTGGACATACCAACTAGAACCATCATCAATGAGCAGAAGGTCACCATCGGGACTTTCAGACTTAAACATTTGCAAGCTATGTACAAGTTTCCCACAGTGTCCGACCTTAAATATGATGCCGAATTCTTGGAGAAGTTCAAACAGAAGGAATGTGTGCAGTATGAAAAGACTATGTCTAGCTTAATAAGAGATTCAGTTTCATACCCTGCGAAGTTCAGGGCAGACAGTAATGGTATATATTCAATAGCTTCCTTGGAACCACAGTTCAAGTATGTAGCTATGATGACCTGCAGATTATACGGGAGAGAGAAAACCTCACATTTCTTCCTTCAATGGGTGCCTCTAATACATCAAGCCGCCGAAGGCTATTCCTTCGACTGGGTGAAAATGCTGTCTGATATCTTGACCAGTCGGGTTACAGAGTATCGGGCGCAGAAAGAGAGTGGAAAGATTTCTTCATTTTTTATGTCTGCATACATTATGGATGCCGTGTGATTTCTAACACCATTTCCCTTAATGAGATGGAGTTGGACTCCAGTAGAGGCCGAGCCCATCCATGTCTATCATTCGAAATTGTGGGAAAACAAACTGGGAGATTTCGTATATGAAATCTTCAGCTGGGTGATGGTACCGCTGCATGTCACTATTTTCGGCCACCCGCCACCCAGGATCTCGGACAATATAGTGATGAATTTGAGCAGTATAGCTGATTGGTATGTAGAAGCTGAATTCTCATATCTCAAAGTTTTCAGGGCTTCTGTTCCCCCGCATGCATTGCCATTATTCATTCCCGACAAGCTGGCTTGTCGTGAAGTTGCTAGACAAACAGTAATTGGTGGCATAAGCAAGGAGCTTAAGGGATACTCAAAGAAGGTATGGCCACCTTTTCCTGTTCATTTAAATTCATATTCTTTGTTACATTTCGGGCATGCTAAAGCTGAGGCAATAGCCCTGGAAGACCTAAAATTGGTCCTTATTGAATTCAATAAGCACGATCCGCAAAGGGTCGTGAGTAATGATTTGGCCAATTGTGGACTCAAGAGATTTGAACACGAAAATTCGCCCTTGGATGACATTTTCCGAGGTGCAAGATCTTTTGCTGAGATTTTATCTCGGATACAAATCTTGACACCTGAAGAGAGGGCCGATGTTATGAAATTCCAAGAACATCGACGCAGTTGTCTTCCCGTAGTATTACGGGGTGAGAATCCGAGTACAGCGGAGGTGAAACAAAAAGATGCCGAAGGCTCCAAAGATACGACTCCCAGTCAAGAAAAACACTAGGACGGGGAAGAGAAAACTAAGAGTCCGAAAGTAGAGATAAAGACTCCCGACCCGCCGAAGAAGCAGACTCCAGTTACTACTCTGGGGCAATCAGTGAAGCAAATCAGAGATCCTATCGTATCCTTTACTCCCTTGTAGTCAACTCAGGGAAATATTGACGCAGGGTGGATCTTAAATGAAGAATTGAGGCCTATAAGGGTGGAAGAGCTCCCTCCAAATGAATTCTTCTTTGATAAGAAGAGAAAGGCAGTGGTAAAGAGAGAATTCTACCAGGAAGGGGAATCAACAACCAAGAAATACAAAGTATTGACTGATGGGAAAGACAAGAAGAATGAACAGTTCGCGACGGAAATAGCTGCGACATTAGGGGCATATGCCACAACGAATCAATTTTCAGTCGGGGTTTTGAAAAACCAGTTGAAACGAAAAAATCGTCTCATCAAAACCCTAGAAGCTAGACTAGCCACAATAGCGGAGGCTGCCAAAGACCAGGCGAGTGTAGGGATAGAGCAAGCAAGGTTGGCTGATAAAAGCGAGATAGAGCTGCTCAAGACTAAGCTCGGACAAGCAGAGCTGGTGGTTCAGAAAGGTTAGATACAAGCAGGCCAGCAAAAAGACTTGAACGAACAGCTACAGGCTAAAGTGGAAATTGACGAAAGCAAGGTTATAAATATCAGGATGTTCCAGTCCCAGGCGATGGAGATTCGGAGAAAAGTTTATGCGGCCCAGTGAAATTTACTCGCTAAGGTAGAAGTCATTCAGGACAATTGCTTACTGGTTAATCAAGTTTTGGAAAATTTATCTGTTAGAGAAAGAGAAGCTGGAGTAGCACGGGTTTCTTTTCAAGAGGCCGTGATAGCTACAAACAACAGGGAATCGGGAAGCACTCCCAGGTTTCCCATTTCGGAGCAGACCAGAGGAAATATTCTATTAAAGGAATGGGAGCACAACATGTCAGAAGGTAATTTGCAAGCCAAGAGAGTAACATAATCCTTAGAAGAGGCTTTTAGTTCTATAGACGGTAATCTATTAGGCATTGATAGCGAAGGTAATGCTGAGACATTGATTCAAATGAATATGGCGAAAATCTCACTTGATTTAAAGGAAAAAGAGGAAAGAGATTCGACCGAGATCTCACAAGTGACTATGGAAGACATAGTCCAAATAGATAAATGTATGATTAAACCAAGTGTGCAATTGTGCACCATAGACATCATAGACAGACAGATGGAAGAAAGGTTACCACAATTAGCCCGAGATTGTTACTCTTTTGAAGCCAATAGTCAAGAAGAACCGTCAAGGCTGATATCTCGGCTGGTTGAAATATGTGTCACCTGTATCGAGCATGCGCGAGGACAAGCTTCTGGCACCAAATAAAGACAGAGAGGAAGAAATGGAACGATTGCTCTCCTCCCTATAGTAACTAAAATTTTTGCAATGATTGAGATTCCATCTTATTGTAAAACTGTATAAATATACCATAGAAAGAAAGGAACGAGGCTGGACCTTTTTGTATTGATTATAATAGAGGTTTTACATTTTGAGAGTTAATATAAAGAAAATCCGAAGATTCTCAATTCCGTCACGACTGTGTTATGAGTTTGTTCTCTTGTATCTCACATTTCGTTTCATTTCATATTTATATCTGATGAATGCTTCTCTATAATTTAGTACAACCTCTACTATAGTGAATGAATTTTGGTTTTCTATATTGTTTACTGTTTTTCCTCTGTACCAGCTATCAGCAGGTATAAGACCAATCGACACTTTCAGAATTCTATATATATTTTATGCTTCATCGGGTTATTTCTTTACATTTTTCTTCTTCTGTTTATACGTGAGATTCTCCCTTGATAGGAGCCTTACTCTATAGACAGTTAAATTTTTTCTCCCACCTCATACATTTAATTAAAATTTAACTCAGTTACGGGAAAGGGCCTTTGATTTGCACCCCTTGGTCATTCTTGAAACCGTAAACTCTCTTTTATATGACCAAATTGAGACAACACTTAAGTTCCCCCTGAGGTTTTTTCCTATTTTACTGTTCCTCCATGACTGTCCCTATATCAAGACAGCCTAATATCGAACCCGGACTATCAGATCAAACACATATTGCCTTAAACCTTTTCTATACTATTCTTAAAACAACCACTACCCAGGTTGAACTCGAACGATCATGGGCAATGATTGAACGGGATATAAACATCCAGGAACAGTTGGAAGGTAGACAACGCCAACACATAAATCATCCCTATTTTCCCTTGCCGAAGGTTGACGTTTCTCTTTTCTCTACCCTTTACTCACTTTCGGATGCCTAGACACTGTACTTCTAAGCCTTAAGTATAGACTCTAGAACAACATCTTTTTGGCGTTGTTGTCGGGGACCGAAGTTACATAATCTTTTTCCCTGGGAAAACGACATTTATTTCGTTGAAAGTGCCACCCTTTGATAGTGAACAAAGAGTGCACACCTCTTAAAGGCTTTTTGATCTTTCACTTGGCGACTCCACGATTAATAAGCTAGCATCCGGACGAAGGAATACCAGGAAAAACCCGGATGGTAAACAGACTACACTCGTTATCGACCCTGAGAAAATTTTAAAGACGAGAGGATCTCTTAAGATGACCCCTGTAGTCTATCAGCCTAAATACCCGCAACTGAAAACCAGAAGTTCTTCCTAACCGTCAACTTCATGCAGCCCTCTCTTCAACACTAAGGATCTAACATTGAATCATTCTGAAGTTAGAATCGAAACTACTCCGATAACCCCTGCAGAACATAAAGGAAAAAGTCCTGCAGAAAATTTATATACTACCGATATATAATCAACTCTTTAGTTGAATTTCGTGACCCCACACAATCTTGAAGAATATTTCGCACATCTAGCTTCCACACCCGTTGGTTCCCCTAACTACATCTCTTGCAAGTCTGAAGAGCCAAGCCCTCACATCCCTTACCAGTCTTCCTCAGATTTTTCACCCCACGAAGAAAGTAAAGATTCACTTTTAGTCTTTCAAAACCCCCTTTACAACTTTCCACTAATAACGATGGCAGCCGTTAGAGGAGGAGGTGGAGGGGTTATCGGAGGAGGAGGGGGAGGAGCTCCTGGAGGAGGAGCTGGAGGAGCTCCTGGAGGAGGAGCTGGAGGCCAAGGGCCTGCCCCACCTCCCAGAGTGTTTGCGAAAGTGGAAGCAAGATACGCTCCCTTGGTATTGCCCATTCCTCTGCACGACCTTCCCGAAAATTAAATAAAAAATTTGCCGAAATTCACTGGGGAAGGAGATCTGACCACAACCGAACACATTAATTTCTTTGATCAATTCACAGACATCCTAGGTATCGAACATGAGGACGTATATTCGAGGCTTCTTGTCCAAACCTTCAAAGGCCAGGTCTGAACTTGGTTTCGGAGTCTACCTGCAGCATCTATCTTGTCTTACAACGCCTTGGAAGATGCTTTCCTTAGACAATGGAGTGAAAGAAAGGACCACCTATATTATTTAACCGAATTTGGGTCTTTAAGAAAAAAGAATTCAGAAACGGTTATGGAGTTTATTCAAATATTCAACAAGCTGTATAACAAAATCCCAGCCGAGGTTAAACCGTCCCAACCCGCGGCCAAAGTAACTTTCGCAGGGGCTTTCAAACTGGATTTTGCACTCCTTTTGCGAGAAAGAATGGGAGCCACTCTAAATTGAATGGAAGATGACGCTGTAGAAATTGAGTCAAATATGATGGCTTCTGGTAAGCTTAAAGATAAAGTAGAAACGGGAAACTGAGAAACTAAATGCTTTAGAGAACAAGTAGGGCCGTCAGGGTCTAATAGATCCACAAATGACAAAGTAGACGATATGGACAGGGTAATTAAGGAACTGTCTAATAAGATATCCAGAATGGAGCTAGAATAAGCCGAAGCTGATTCTTTCACCAAAAAGGATTTTAAGAGGAACCCCAACCCCCCGAACCAGCAAAGATAGATAAAAAACGAAGATAAAAAAATACAAGCTCCCCTAAAGAACGAAAATTATATAGGAGCGAATGATCTCCAAGATTTCAGAGATTCGGATAATTATGTCACGAACTTTGGTGATGACTGTACACAACCATATCTGACTAGAGAAGATGATTAAAAATCTCTAAACACTCAACAACCTTCGGTTAAGGGTGAAGAAAGAGATCATACTGACCTTTGTGGCGCTCAACAAGAAACTGAAATGATAATGGCCGAGGTCCAACCTAAGTATAACTTGAGATCTAAGAGTAAGCCCATTTCAACTACTCAACCTAAGAAAATTCTCGCAAGAGGTCAAACTTATGAGCCTACTCCGGAAGGAACCTTATTACCTAATAGTAAAGCAAAAGTAGTAAGCACACAAGAGTCCAAAGTGGAAAAAGTTGAAACCCAAGCACAAGGAAACAAAACAACTAATAAAATTACGCCTTCTACCAAGACCATGAGTAATAAAGCGGTCCAGACGAATAAGTCGGAAAGGAAGGATTCAAAAGTCCCAACTAAGGAAACAGACAAGGTGAGCGGAGTTTTCATTTTTGAAAACGAGATAAATAAAATTAAGATACCAATTCCTCTAGTAGAATTAGCAAAAAACCCAGTTTATCGGAAGCAGATTACCAAAGTGATAGGTGTCTCAGGGCTAGAAAGCTAGTCTGGCGTTTTAAACCTGGAAGACGATAAACCCAACATCACTTTTAGTCCACATTTTGAAGGGGCCAAAGACACTGTTGCTCCCTTTTATATCACCTTAAATGTATATGACCAGCTGCTGCATAATTGCATGTTAGACTCTAGAGCCTCCCATAATGTGATGCCTAAAATTATTATGGACAAGTTGGGTCTCTAGATCACCAGACCTTACGGAGATCTTTACTCTTTTGACTCGAGAAGGGTTAAGTGTATGGGAATGATAAAGGATTTAGTATTTACCCTGGTACATGTCCCAGTTAAGAGTATCTTGATGGATGTGGTTATTGCTGATATTCCCCCTAAGTATGGCTTACTGTTGTCTAGGTCATGGGGAGCCAAGCTGGGGGGTTCTCTTCAACTGGATATGACGTTCGCCACAATTCCCGTGTTTGGTGGGCAATTTACACGGTTGTACAGAGAGACGAGGTTAACATATACAGTAAGCGACCCTGAATATCCGAACAATTTCCCTATTTACATTGCAGATCAAGATTTAGGAAATTGTATCTTATCTTTTGATGACAGTTTAAATGGTTGTCCAGAAGAAAATGATATAGAACATGAAGAGTTAGGTTACATGACCAAGGATATGTGTAGCACCGGTATCTGGAATTTTTTTTTTGATGGTGCCTCATCTTGTGAAGGGGCTGGTGCAGGAGTGCTTTTAGTGGCTCCCAAAGGAAAGTTCATTGTTCCTTTTTCTTACAGACTGCAATGGGATATAGATTATACTAACAACCTATGTGAGTATGAAGCATTGGTCTTAGGATTAGAGGCTGCCAGGAAGCTAAAAATAAATAACCTAGAGGTATACGGAGATGCAGAGTTAATAGTCAAACAAATAAATCGACAGTACCAAGCCAAGCATCCTAGATTAAGATCATACAGGAATTGTGCCTGGGATCTGATGGATTTTTTTTTCTCGTTTGTAAATGTCCACTTCATCCCACGTGCAGAGAACTTACATGATGATGCATTAGCTAAAGAGGCTTCAACCTTCACTCCTCCTACAACCTTTAAATTAAAGTATCACATAGAGATAAGACACAAACCATCTATACCGGATAATATCCAACACTGGCAGGTTTTTGAGGATGACGAACAAATTAAGAAGTTTCTTGAAGCAGTAGGTGAATTTTCTGAAACTCATGCAGACCAAGAAAATCAAAATGACCAGATATGGATCATGCAAGAAGGAGAGGATCCTCAAGCTTTCCGAGACAAAATCACAAATCATCGTATGCTAGTCATAAAAAACAACCAAATTCTGAAACGACTGATCCCTCTGGAAAGATTGTTTGATCAAAATGACATACCTGTAAAATCCACCTTACAACCCCAACCAGAAGAGGTTGAGGACTGTGACATAGGGACCAAAGAAGAGTCCAGGATGGTTAAAATATCTAAACTTCTTCCCCCTGAAATAAAAGACAAATATAAGGACGTTTCGCTTGGTCTTATGACGAGTTAAGAACTTATGACACTACCGTGATCGATCACAAGATACCTTTAAAACCTGGGGTCAAACCTTTTAGACAAAAGCTTAGGTATATCAACCCTCTTTTATTACCTGTGGTCGAGAGAGAAGTAAAGAAACTTTTGGAGGCGAAAATTATAGTACCTCTAAGATATTCTGACTGGGTGGTGAATCTGGTCCCGGTCCGAAAAGTGGAGAAATCATACTGTGCGTGGATTTCAGAAATTTAAATAAGTCATCTCTTAAAGACAACTATCCGCTGCCTAAAATGGATCACGTGCTGGAAAGGGTAGTTGGGGAGAATAGAATATCTATGATTGACGGTTTCTCTGGATATAATCAAATTGCCATGAATGAACAAGATATAGAAAAAACATCTTTTACTACTCCTTGGGGTATGTTCATGTATGATAAGATTCCTTTCGGTTTGATGAATGCAGGAGCCACGTTCCAACGCGCTATGGACATCGCTTTCATCGGAGAGAGGGATAAGTTCATAGTCATTTATCTCGATGATTTAACAGTCTTCTCCAAATCCGACGAAGAACATATGGTACATCTTAAACAAACATTCGAAAAGTGCCACAGCTTTGGTCTATCCTTAAACCCCAAGAAATCACAGTTCGCCATGCAAGAGGGTAAATTACTAGGTCATATTGTATCTAAGGATGGAATTAAGATTGATCCTAAGAGGGTTGAAGCAATAGATACTATAAACATTCCTAGAAATGTAAAAGAAATTCAATCTTTCTTAGGAAAAATAATTTTTTTACGAAGATTTGTCCCAAATTTCGCTGAAATTGTAAAATTGATCACAGATATGCTGAAAAATAACAGCGAAGTAAATTGGACAATAGAAGAGAAAGCGTCGTTCACACATATTAAGAAAGTAATAG
This sequence comes from Picea engelmannii, assembly GCA_009831015.1. Classification (NCBI taxonomy): domain Eukaryota; kingdom Viridiplantae; phylum Streptophyta; class Pinopsida; order Pinales; family Pinaceae; genus Picea; species Picea engelmannii. The sequence goes on along the minus strand of ML793211.1, from coordinate 184,314 downwards.
CCGAGGCACCTGTATTGGCGAGTCCCGATTATCTGAAAGACTTTCTTATTTTTTCATTTGCCCTCCGAACACACGATTGCTGCAGTGCTCCTCCAAAAGAACGAAGAGGGTTTCGAACAACCTATCGCCTTTTTCAGCAAGAGCCTCAGAGATGCAGAACTTAAATACGATATAATAGAAAAACAAGCGTACGCCATGGTAAAAGCACTGAAGGCATTTAGAACATATGTGTTGCATTCCAAGATCATTGCGTACGTACCAACCAGTTCTGTGAAAGATATTTTGGTACAACCAGACAGTGACGGGAAAAGAGGACGATGGCTGGCCAAGATTCAAGAATTTGACTTGGAAATCAAACCTACTAAATTAATAAAAGGACAAGGCCTGGCCAAGCTTTTTGTTGAATCAAATCTCAGAGCTCTGGATATAATATGCCTGCAGGGATACAAGGAAAATATTAATGTAAGCGAGCTGGATGAACCAACAAGTACAATTAAGATCGATGAGAAGTTTGCATTATTAGAATGGTACCGAAACATAGTATCCTACCTACTGACTCTAAAATGCATGAAGGAACTATCACCATCAAAATCCAGGACTTTAAAGCTTCATGCGATTAAATATTGTATCGCCGAAAATCAACTATATTGGAAAGATCCGCTCGGTTTCTTATTGGTCTGCTTAGTCGAATCGGAAACAGAAAGGGTTATAAGTGAATTTCATGAAGGAGTTTGTGGAGGACATCAATCTTGGAGGGCCACAACTTACACAATTATAAGGGCTGGGTATTACTGGCCAAAACTCTTTTAAGATGTTAACGCCAAAGTTCGAGCTTGTAACCCTTGTCAGCTATTTGCAGGTAAACAAAAACTCTCAACGCTACCTTTAGTTCCGGTCAAAATTGAAGCCCCTTTTCAACAATGGGGGCTGGATTTCATAGGAGAAATTAATCCACATTCTAGTGCCCAACACAAGTGGATCTTAACTGCCACAAACTACTTTACTAAATGGGTGGAAGCTATTCCGACTAAGAAGGCAACTGACTCGGTGGTAATAGAGTTCTTAGAAGACAATATCCTGTCAAGATTTGGCTGCCCCCAAAAGATAGTCACAAATAATGCCCAGGCTTTCAAGTCTATGGCTATGATAAGCTTCTGCCAAAAGTATAATATCATCCTTGGTCATTCTACAATGTAATACCCCCAAGGAAATGGACTGGCTGAGTCGTCTAACAAGAGCCTGATCAATATAATTAAGAAAGTGTTGGATGAAAGAAAAAAGTCTTGGCATGTACATTTAAAGTACGCTTTGTGGGTGAATCGCATAGGCACTAAAAAGTCTATCGGCATGTCTCCTTTTCAAATGGTATATGGGACATATGCGGTGTTACCAATAAATTTATCACTCCCCGTGATGAAATTGTGGCAAGATCAGAAAGAGGAACCTAATCATGTCACCAGGAGGATAAACCGGTTAATCGAGGTTCAACAACACAAAGTCAAAGTAGATGAAAAGATGCAGAAGTATCAAGACGACATGAAAGCACTATTCGACCATAGGGCAAAGGACAGAGATTTCCTCCCAGGTGATTTAGTGCTAAGGTGGGATGCAAGGAGGGAAGAAGTAGCGAAACATGGTAAATTCGATCACCTCTGGTATGGGCCATTCAAAGTCTCAGCTCGCGAAGGAAAAAATTCTTTCCTACTGGAAAATCTAGACGGTGAAATCTTCAATGCCTCTGTCAACGGGCATTATCTGAAGCATTATATGACATAAACGGTCGCCTCAAGAAAAAAAAATTAAAATTATATATTTTAGATTTATATATTCATATATAGAATTTTTACTTATGTATATATATTTTCCATTTCATTTTTTCATGTCGATCTTCTTTCACGAATTTTCGACACCTTTTGGATAGCCCTGACAACCCTCGTATTTGCCTCTTACAGGATTCCAGCTGCACACAAAACAAGCATGATAAATAAACCAAAAGTTGGTGTTAGAAATAAATCGGCTTAAACAGGTGATACCCAAGATTTTTGATATTGTGCAAAGAAAATGAAACGATAAGGTAAAGATGAGATTTCCTAAAAGACATGTTCTAAAGGACTATTAAAGAAAACAAAGGTAACCTCATTCAGAAAACAACATCGTCCGAACTAATAAATAACATAGTTGTTTCCTTGTTTAATCGTTCACGAAAGAATAAAACAAATTAAACGATTCACTCAAAATTAAAGCAGTCGGTCAAAGTAGAGTGCCCCCGAAAAAGATTTACAAGAGTCAGTTTTGAATTTTGACTTCTGTTTTTCAGTTCGCAAGTCACTATCTGTCACCCTTTTCTGTCTTCGAGTTTACCTTTTAAAAAAGTCATCATCTTTCCGTTTCACATACGAATGGATAGAAGATTTCATTTCAACCTCGTAAGCTTCAAAGTAGATTGTGGAAAGAAAGCGGGTCTTCACAACTCCTCGGTCCCCTGCTAAATGAAGGGACGCTTAAAGTGATCCTAACTTTCCTAGGTTTTTCAACAATTTCGGAGGATTGAGGCTTGCTAAAAAAGAATGCCTTAAGAAAGTTATTTTCCCTTTTTTCGCAGAGAACGAAGGTGTTGTGAAGGTTAAGGGAAGGTTGGTACCGAGTAATCAAAGTAAGTTGACAGACCTATAATGCAAAATATTACATAGATATCAGTCCTGATACAAACTGATTGCCCCCATGTTCGCGCTCTAAAAAAGAAAATTATAAGACAGATGGTGAAAGGAAATTCAGAAATGATTGCCCCCATCTAGTCCAAGAGACGATGAAAGGAAATTCAGAAATGATTGCCCTCGTCTCATCATTTAAATGCACAAATATATTCCGAAGTGGTGAAAGGAAATTCAGTAAAAGTGGCCAGATAACTTCACCGGGGTACTGAACAGGCTCGCTGGTAGTGAAACAATATCTGAGATATCTGTAAGGATGTTATACATGAATATCACTCTACTCTAGTAACTAATTCTTTTTAAAAACTTGATCTACATCCCATGTTCAAACGGGGCTTCCTGATTAAAAACATATAATCTTCTTCTTTTGATGCAAGCTGATAGCCACAAGATCTGTTGGGTCTCTTAGAACTGTTTTGATTGTCTTAAGGCAGACCTGAAATTAGTAGCGGGAAGGGGAAAGTTGTGAAAGGGACTACGGCTAAGTTTAAAAAGAGTATCTGAGTTTGAAAAGCTTTTCAAAGGTAAAAAATGAAGTCTCTTTCCCCTTCGATACCCTGTTCTCGGGAACCTTTTCGCCTATTTGAAGCTATTGACTCCATCTACCCAATATCGGCACATGGTCTACTGCTCTTTCCATCTTACAAGAAAATGGGATCCCTAGTTGGAGCCTATGTTGGAGCTGCCTTGGTTTTTTCTAGCCCGTCTCGAAATTTCATGACTTAATGCTCGAAATCGAAAGATGGTTTTCATCTGTGGTTTCAAAATCTCTGAAGTCTTATCACGCGAGCGACGATAGTTATTGTCCTCTCGAAGCGAGTTCTACTTTTCGTCAAATCTTTTCCCCCCTTTGTTCTATCTCGGGATTTCGTATGCTGGATGCTATAGATCACATAGTTCACGAGTCCCGAGCAACGAAACAACGAAATCGTTTTAAAATTTTACCCAGGGTAGTAGCGAGAGTAAAATTTTCCTAAATCTCGGTTAAACATCATCAGGTTTTCGCATTTCGACGTTTTCTAAATCCAAAAGTCTTATTGTCATAACCCCGATAGCCGAAACCATGAATTTCTTGTTTTGGTAACTCGTGTCAAGGTTAAAGGTAAAATCTTAGCCATGGTTAAGTTCTGTCGGAAATTCACAACTCGACATGTTCTCTTTTAAAAAGCCACATTGTCTAAGCTTCGAGTCGCGAAGTCGCGATAAAGATATGAGCATAATTAATTAAATACTTAATCCGATTTTATCCTCCCTTTTAATCAAAACGTATCATCGCGATCTTGCGGTTTTGCAACTCGGCATGCAAACTTCCCGGAAACTATACCTTCGAAGCTCCGAGTCGCGATATGGCGATATAAATAATTACGTAATTAATTAAGCGGCTAATCACAATTACGTTTTTATTAACCAAAGTCAATCATCGCAGTTTCGGGTGTTAGAGGTTCAAAGGGTTAAAGCAAAAATTCCCAATACAACGAGTACTGAAAGATTAATTAACTATTGGTAAAGCCAGATTAATTAAGCTAAACCAGTATCTCCCGTGATTTGATGCATGCACAGTTTACGAGGTAGTCTTAATTCTTCCTTACACCCACCGACATTTCAAACCACCAAAATTTATGGCATTAATTAGAAACAAGGCGAATCGACAAATAAAGATTGGGTTTTTATTGCTAAATTTATTTTTAAGCGTGATTTGACTGATCTGTTCTTAAAAAGTACCGACTTTTCGAATATATAGAGCTGTTATTCATTATAACAAATTCATTTCTATATTACGCAAAGCACACTTTCTCAGCGAGCTAATTTATGTATGTATACGTATTTTTATTGCAGAAGAGCTAAAGCAAGATCTCCCGTCATGGCCCCGCGAAAAGCGTCTAAAGCTAGTGTTGAGGTTTCAGGACAAGGTTCGGACAATGTCGCTGATACTTCACCTCGAAGTGTCGACTCTGTCCTGAACTGGTCATTCGTTTATGATGTTCTGCAGGCCGAATTAGTGGATTATTCTGATGATTCCAGCGACAATGAAAAAGACGACATAACCACCAAATATAAGATCGTCATTCAATCGGGAATGCATAAAGTAGCGGCCAGGCCACCACTGCTCCCTTACTATGATATGGTCCGATGGGCATTAGACCATGCGGAAATACCAACCATAACCATCATCAATGAGCAGAAGGTCACCATCGGGACTTTCAGACCTGAACATCTGTAAGCTATGTACAAGTTGCTCACAGTGTCCGACCTTACATATGATGCCGAATTCTTGGAGAAGTTCAAACAGAAGGAATGTGTGCAGTATGAAAAGACTATGTCTAGCTTAATAAGAGATTGGGTTTCGCACCCTGCGAAGTTCAGGGTAGACAGTAATGGTATATATTCAATAGCTTCCTTGGAACCACAGTTCAATTATGCAACTATGATGACCTGCAGATTATACGGGAGAGAGGACACCTCACATTTCTTCCTTCAATGGGTGCCTCTAATACATCAAGTTGCCGAAGGCTGTTCCTTCGATTGGGTGAAAACGCTGTCTGATATCTTAACCAGTCGGGTTACATAGTATCGGGTGCAGAAAGAGAGCGGAAAGATTTCTTCATTTTTTATGTCTGCATACATTATGGATGCCGTGTGCTTTCTAACACCATTTCCCTTAATGAGATAAAGTTGGACTCCAGCAGAGGCCGAGCCCATCCATGTCTATCATTCAAAATTGTGGGAAAACAAAGCGACAGATTTCATATATGAAATCTTCAACTGGGTGATGGTACTGTTGCATGTCACTATTTTCGGCCACCTGCCACCTAGGATCTTAGATAGTATAGTGATGAATTTGAGTAGTATAGCTGACTGGTATGTAGAAGCCGAATTCTCATATCTCAGAGTTTTTGGGGGCTTCTGTTCCCCCACATGCATTGCCATTATTCATCCCCGACAAGCTGGCTTGTCGTGAAGTTGCTAGACAAACAATAATCTGTGGCATAAGCAAGGAGCTTAAGGGATACTCAAAGAAGGTATGGCCACCTTTTCCTGTTCATTTAAATTCATATTCTTTGTTAGATTTTGGGCATGCTGAAGCTGAGGCAACAACCCTGAAAGACCTAAAATTGGTCCTTATTGAATTCAAGAAGCACGATCTGCAAAGGGTCGTGAGTAATCATTTGGCCAGTTGCGGACTCAAGAGAATTGAACACGAAAATTCACCCTCGGATGACATTTTCTGAGGTGCAATATCTTATGCCGAGATTTTAGCTCGAATACAAACCTTGGCACCTGAAGAGAGGGCTGATGTTATGAAATTCCAAGAACATTGACGCAGTTGTGTTCCCGCAGTATTACGGGGTGAGAAACCGAGTACAGCGGAGGTGAAACAAAAAGATGCCGAAGGCTCCAAAGATACGACTCCCAGTCAAGAAAAACACCAGGACGGGGAAGAGAAAACTAAGAGTTCGAAAGCAGAGATAAAGTCTCCCGACCCGTTGAAGAAGCAGATTCCGGTTACTACCCCGGGGAAATTAGCGAAGCAAATCAGAGATCCTATCGTATCCATTACTCCCTTGCAGTCAACTCAGGGAAATATTGACGCAGGGTGGATATTAAATGAAGAATTGAGGCCTATAAAGGTGGAAGAGCTCCCTCCAAATGAGTTCTTCTTTGATAAGAAGAGAAAGGCAGTGGTAAAGAGAGAATTCTACTAGGAAGGGGAATCAACAGCCAAGAAATACAAAGTATTGACTGATGGGAAAGACAAGAAGAATGAACAGTTCACAACGGAAATAGCTGCGACATTAGGGGCATATGCCACAACGAATCAATTTTCAGTCAGGGTTTTGAAAAACCAGGTGAAACGAAAAAATCGTCTCATCAAAACCTTAGAAGCCAGACTAGCCACAACAGCGGAGGTTGCCAAAGACCAGGCGAGTGTAGGGATAGAGCAAGCAAGGTTGGACGATAAAAGCGAGATAGAGCCGCTCAAGACTAAGCTCGAACAAGCAGAGCTGGTGGTTCGGAATGGTCAGATACAAGTGGGCCAACAAAAAGACTTGATCTAACAGCTACAGGCTAAAGTGGAAATCGCCGAAAGCAAGGTTATAAATATCAGGATGTTCCAGTCCCAGGCGATGGATATTCGGAGCAGAGTTTCTGCGGCCCAGCGAAATTTACTCGCCAAGGTAGAAGTGATTTGAGACAATTGCTTACTGGTTAATCAAGTTTTGGAAAATTTATCTGTTAGAGAAAGAGAATCTGGAGCAGCACGGGTTGCTTTTCAAGAAGCTATGATAGCTACAAACAGTAGGGAATTGAAAAGCACTCCCAGGTTTCCCATTTCGGAGCAGACCAGAGGAAATATTCTATTAAGGGAATGGGAGCACAACATCTCAAAAGGTAAGCTGCAAGCCAAGAGAGTAACAAAATCCTTAGAAGAGGCTTTTAGTTCTATAGACAGTAATCTGTTAGGCATTGATAGCAAAGGTAATGCCGAGACATTGATTCAAATGAATATGGAGAAAATCTCACTTGATTTAAAGGAAAAAGAGGAAAGAGATTCAACCGAGATCTCACAAGTGACTATGGCAGACATAGTCCAAATAGATAAATGTATGATTAAACCAAGTGTGCAATTGTGTACCATAGACATCATAGACAGACAGATGGAAGAAAGGTTACCACAATTAGCCCGAGATTGTTACTCTTTTGAAGCCAATTGTCAAGCAAAACCGTCAAGGCTGATATCTCGGCTAGTTGAAAGATGTGTCACCTGTACCAAGCATGCGCAAGGACAAGCTTCTGGCACCAAATAAAGACAAAGAGGAAGAAATGGAACGATTGGTCTCCTCCCTATCGTAACTAAAATTTTTGCAACGATTGAGATTCCATCTTATTGTATGTCTGTATAAATATACCATAGAAAGAAAGGAATGAGGCTGGACCTTTTTGTGTCGATTGTAATAGAGGTTTTACATTTTGAGAGTTAATATAAAGCAAATCTGAAGATTCTCAATTCCGTCACGACTGTGTTATGTGTTTGTTCTCTTGTATCTCACATTTCGTTTCATTTCATATTTATATCTGATGAATGCTTCGCTATAATTTAGTACAACCTCTACTATAGTGAATGAATTTTGGTTTTCTATATTGTTTACTATTTTTCCTCTATACCAGCTATCAACAGGTATAAGACCAGTCAACACTTTCAGAATTCTATATATATATATTATGCTTCATCGGGTTATTTCTTTACATTTTTCTTCTTCTGTTTATACGTGGGATTCTTCCTTGATAGGAGCCTTACTCGATAGACAACTAAATGTTTTCTCCCACCTCATACATTTTATTAAAATATAACTCAGTTATGGGAAAGGGCCTTTGATTTGCACCCCTTGTTCATTCCTGAAACCGTAAGCTCTCTTTTATACGACCGAATTGAGACAACACTTAAGTTCCTCCTGAGGTTTTTTCCTATTTTACTGTTCCTCCATGACTGTCCCTGTATCAAGACAACCTAATATCGAACCCGGACTATCAGATCAAACACATATTGCCTTAAACCTTTTCGATACTATTCTTAAAACAACCACTACCCGGGTTGAACTTGAACGATCATGGGCAGCGATTGAACGGGATATAAACATCCAGGAATAGTTGGAAGCTAGACAACACCAACATAGAAATCATCCCTAGTTTCCCTTGCCGAAGGTTGACGTTTCTCTTTTCTCTACCCTTTACTCACTTTCGGATGCTTAGACACTGTACTTCTAAGCCTTAAGTACAAACTCTGGAACAACAGAGGACAATGTTGTTTTTTTCAATGGGGAGGGCATGCTGGAGTCCTAACCTCCCTAACCCCTCAAGTAGATAGAATAATATTTTTTTGTACGTAATAAAGGTTGACATTAGTAAATAAGGCCTATGTGATAATGTGAACACGTCTAATGTAATAATATTTAATAGAAGATTCCTCTTATAAAAATATCTTCCTCTAGAATGTTCTCTAAAATAATGAAATAGTAAAAATAGGAGTAGAAAACATGGAAACATTTTGTCTTGAGAAACAATTTTTACTTGAGCTCTGCTCAACTGGAGGTTGTGCCCTCGAAGAGGCAAGTGAACTTGGATATTGATAAAATAAAGGTATTGCAATACCTTCAACAATCAGTCAGGGTACGCTCTATCATAATGGGTGTGGAGACACGTTCAATCAACGAGTTGGCTAAGGGAACACTCGGTTTGGTGCGATGGAGGGTGCATTGGGAATCCTTAGCAAGACACACGATGAGTTTGAGAGAGGGAACGTGGGGCATGTTTGGAAAGTTGCATGACAAGTCCCTATCTTTGGTATCCTTGGTGGTCAATTCACGAGTGATGTCTGCAAGACGATCAAGATGGTGTATCGATGTGTAGGTTGGGAGGACCAAGGAGGATGTCTTGTCGAGTAGGACATGCGACCAACCAACAAGAAACTATATTAGGCTTCTCGGTGGAGGATGGAGTGACTTGGAAATGTGGTAGATTGTGTATCTCCCATGGCAAGGCAACATCAATGGTATGTGCATTGAAGGTATGTGAGCACCTTACAAGGAGGGGCTTGATGTTCAGTGACTATCACGAGTCAACCTTGATATATGATAACATGATTGCATGTTGAGCAGTCGATTGTCTGAGTATGCTTGGATTGGGGGAAGGTGCGTATAGGTGTCGATGGTGCAACATCACCTATGCTAAACGAGCATTCAAACTTCCGCACATATAAATATGTTTATCTTGGGTTCACCAAGACGTGATGGTGAGACATATTTCAAATGATATAAGCAGGTCATTGGTCAATCCCAACACACGAGGTCAAGCCAGTGCCACTCGGTGACTAGACTCCTTGGGTGGTATTGGACGTTTAAGGGCGATGAGTCTAGCCCCATGACATGTATCATTTCTGGTTCAATGAATTGTGTCATAATTTTGCTCTATATTTTTCTCTTTCTACTGATAATTGTTTTGACAATTATGTTTTTTCTTTGCATAATAACATCGGGTACCTTACATAAACATTTAATCAATCATTGCAAATTTATTCATATCCATAGATTTTTTTTCTCTTTTCCTTATAGGGTAGCTTTTGGTTATGGTCTAGGTGAGATTACATTTTTCTTAAATTGTATGATTTCTTTCTTAGCAAATGTAATGCCCCTTTCCTTACATCCTATCATTTCAAATTATACCTTCTTAGCCTCCTCAAAGTTTAGATTTAAAGTATTATTTCCTACTTGTTTTACAAACATGGAAATGATGGTTGTACGACATAACTTCTATTTGAAGTTCTTGAGTACGTTCAATGTTTGGCTTAAATTTACTAATGAATTTTGCGAATCTTTGATTTAATTCCTTGACTCTTTGTTTAAGACCAATAACCAATGAAACACTTTAGCCATTAAGAATCCTTTAGTAGTTTCTTCCCCAAATGTGTCCAAGACGGCCTTTTGAAAATTGCCCCAAATTATTATTGATCCAACCGATAGATTAAAATACAAAGTGGAGGCTTTGTTTATAAAGTACAAGGGAATAACTGACATACTACATCTATTGATTTTTCAATGAGATAGTATTGTATATTAATATATTATTACAATGATGAGTGTTCCATATATAGAGAACATATGGTGACCATCCATGAAATGATGCATCCCTTGAATAATAAACAACTACTTATTTATTATATATATATATATATATATATATATATATGGAAGAATGTCTTCCTGATGTTGTCCAAAATTCAACACTCCCTATCAATGAGGGAGACATTCTTCATCATGCCAAAGCTTATCTCTGAAGCATACAAACTTCACTCTAGACTCATAACACCCGTTAGTCTTGGGAGATGTCTCTCTCCCACCTAAAACGAGGGGAAACTCCTTCTGCGACTCTCCCTTTGAGCCAATTGACTCTCTCTAAGATAAGGCTCACTCTGGGTCCGCATGTGATCGCATCTAACATCCTTAAGTCTTTATCATTCCAAGTCAAATCACCATGACTAAGGACAAATATCACATCAAGGCCATTTACCACAGGTACACCACTATGAGTGAATATTAGCCCTATGCTATTTGATACGTGGAAAGCACCTCAAGCACCTAGAAGTCCATATCACTCCTTGTCATGATCAAGGAAGGACTACGATTGGGCCCTTTTATCACAAGTACACCTTTGTGATAAATGTATCCTATCTCCATTGGTCTACAGCCCAATCTAGGAGATGGTCAACCCGATGCTTACTAGGGCCATTCACCCATGTTTATACAAATCATGTAGTTGGTATCCACAAAACTTGAGCTATCTCATCCTACAAGGGGTGGCTAGTCCCTTAGGGTTGATCAAGATAAGTCAACTTGGACCATACTTGACATATCGAGGTTCCCTCATGAAATCAATGTCTTGGATCACTCATGAACCATGTCCATACTAGACATTTGATGGAACACATGTCTAAGACATATCAAGATTCCCTCATGAAAACAATGTCTTCTCTAGGACACATCAAAGTTCCCTCATGGAAACGATGTCTCCCAATACATATCGAGGTTTTCTCATGGAACCAATGTCTTGGTTCCTTCATCTAACTATTTGAGGCACGTCAGGATGAATCCCACATCACCCCATACTAGTCCACATAGGACCCTCTAGGGAGAATGTCTCTCGCTTGTTTCCTAAAAAATCAACGCTCCCTCTTAACTAGGAAGGTATATTTCCACAATGTCTTCATCTAGTAGTCCAATGACTAATCTACAATAAAATAGTAGCACACAACTACTACCATACCATCGGTAGCTCAAATCATTTGTTACAGTCTTTATGATCAAGTAGTAGCACACAACTACTTCCAAGTGATCTAGTAGTCTCCATGGAAATCAACTAGTAGCACACATCTACTACAATTTTAGCACACATGAACATTGCTGAAATATTCATGAAAGAAATTTTTAGACTACATGGTATTCCTAAAATGGTGATTCCATATAGAGACGTAAAATTTACATCCATTTTTTGGAAGGAATTGTTTGCAGGGCTAAACACTAACTTGAATTTCAGTACAAGCTATCATCCACAAACGGATGGCCAGACCAAAAGGAGAAACCAAATCATAGAGGATATGCTTCGCATGTACGTAAGAACAAAACCAAGCAAGTGGGAAGACTACCTGCACTTGGTAGAATTTGCATATAACAATGGCTACCAAACTTTGGCTAAGTTGAGGCCTTTCAAAATACTGTATGGCAGAAAGTGTACGACTCCAATTAGCTGTGATAACCCGACTGACAGACTCATGGTTCGACCAGAGATGCTCCAAGAAATGGAGAACATGGTAAGAAAGGTACGACAAAACTTGAAAGAAGCACAGGACAGATAGAAGAGCTATGCAGATCAGAAAAGAAGACATTTGGAATTACAAGTAGGAGATCATGTTTATTTGAAGGTCAAAGCTCGAAAGATATCATTGAAGTTAGGGAATTGTGCCAAGCTGACACCTAGGTTTTGTGGGCCCTTCGAGATACTAGCTTGAATTGGACCCGTAGCATATCAACTTGCACTTCCAACTAATCTAAGAATTCATAATATATTTCATGTTTCGTTGCTGAAAAAGTATATTCATGACCCTACTCATAGGATTTATTGGAACTTGGTGTAGGTGGAACCCAAAGGCGAGTTCCAGGTGGAACCCCTGTGCATTCTGGACCGAAGAGAAATATCACTTAAGAACAGAGCCATCTCTCATGTAAAGGTGCAATCGAAGCACCTTAGTCCTGAGGAGGCCACTTGGGAGTTGGAGGGAGATTTGCGGAAATCTCATCCAATCCTATTCTAGGAAAGGAACGAACACTGAGGACAATGTTTTACTAAAGGGGGAAAGGATGTGACATCCCCAAAAATAAAATATTTTTGAAATTTAAAATTGCTGGAAATTTATTTCGTTTTTAGTAAATTTGAATTTGGAAATTTTTTGCCATTTATGGCAATTTCAAATTTCGAATTTGGTAGTTGTAATTAATTATTTTGACTGTTGGGAAGAGACCTGATTTGACCCAACTAACTATTTGATTATGACACTTGTATGGAAACGAAATATTTTATATTGATTGCAGGAGGACAAATGGAACAACCATGTTAAATTTAGCTGACCATGACTCCATGAGTGGGGAACATGTTGGAACTACCTCTGAGATGATTATTACAAGTGGAAAATTAGTGATTTGGCCATTGGCAGCCCCTTAAAATCAGGGATTTAGAAAGCTGCGAAAATTCGCAAGGGAGGGAAAATACCTGGGCAAATGATAAATAGCATATGAGAGGAGGCAGGACGTTGCCAAGTATGCTGGGAAATGAGACTTTTGATTTACTTTCTCTTATGAACACTGCTTGAGTGTGAGGCAAGGGAAAACTGTTGGAGCTGTAGGACATTGCTGAAGAGAAGATTTTCCAAGTTCTCCCTCATGGATTCGTGGTGAGGCTAGGGGGTGAATCGGGAAAGTAGATTGGCTGCCCTGTTCTACAGTTGGGAGGAACGTGGATGTTCCCTTTGTCTTTCAACACATTATTTCAGATATGTTATTTCTGCCCCTTTTCTGGCTAAATGGTAGATGGTTACATACTTGATAGAATGTATCTGTTAGAAATAATATTAAGGATGAAAGATCGAATGCATCCTATTGCAAACTTAGGAATTGATATAATGTCTCTCAACTAGTTCAGAAAGGATTATCTTTGTTGCATCTCATTACTGTTATGAATACTAGTTCCTGAAAGTATACTAGCTGGTAGGATATGACTAGTCAATTCTTAAAGAAGATTTGTGCTGTGGATTGGATTACTACTGTAGTAAGATAAAGCGTCATAGTTGAAAACCCCACAAGTAAATTGTGATGCAAATTTGAGTTTGCCTACATATTGAATGCAAATGGAAAACTGCATATTGTATATATATATATATATGTATGTATGTATGGACATTTCTGATATATAAAGGCACAGACCGCAGTAGAGTAATTAACTAAGATTTCTTCCATGTACCAGTTGAACAGTCATGAATATTTTTAGGAGATAGCCTGAATCGCAAGTGTCTAAGATATATATATATATATATATATTTAAAGTTTGAAAAAATGGAGGTCAATTGGGTTTCGGTGATTACAAACGCCGAATACAAAAAACAAAAGACCATGCTGTTTTCCAAGTCCTGAAATGTGAAAAGGTTGTGGGCCCAACACTTTGGGTTTCAGGTTTCTGGGTTTGGCGATTACAAATTCCAAACACCAACATAGAACAACTCTCGAATCGCGAAAATGTGATTGGAATACAAGCCCAGTACTTCAGGGTTTCGGTGTTTACGAACACCCAACACCACAAACAACAATTCTCGAATCGCGAAAAAACAAATGGAGTATGGGCCCGGTCCTTTTTGGGTTTCGGGGTTTACAAACTCTCGATGCAAAACACTGCACGACGTCAAACGTCGAATCATGAAATCATGAAAGAGGTGTGGGGCCCAACCAATATCGAGTTTTAGCGCTTGGTAATGCTTGATGCATGAACAACATACTATGGTAATCGCTGAACCACGAATTCAATCAGGTTGTGGGGCCACTTCGGGTTTCGGCGTTTGCAAGAACAAGAGAGCGAGCTATGCAACTTGAACCAATAAAGTCCGAATGCAGAAAAAAGAAAACATGAACAGAGTTTACAAACTCAGTAAAATAAAACACAGAGTGACAAGTTCAATTAAAAAAAAAGGCTTTCAAGCTCTTGTCTCACCCTTTGTATGTGGATTACAATATGATTCAAATATTTATAGGAACAAAACTTGCCCCTTCGACCTTAAGAAAAATTAAATTAGGGCGATGATGGTATTTGGTGGCCTGCAAAGGCTAAGGCGACCACCTCTTGATAGTGAACCCTCACGTCTTGAAGGGTCAAGACGACCACCGATCCACCGTCATAAGGCGGTGAAATGATTAATCTCTGACATAAAGTACGGAAGTGACCTTGCGAATACCAAGAATTATTATAGACCATCTATAACATTTACACATCTTTATGTCAACCAGTGTTTAATGAAAAGTTATAGGTTGAGATGTTGGAAAATTATTGGAGTGAATCGAATTAACACAATTTAATTACCAGAACTAATCACAAGAGGCACGAAGGCCCAAGGAAGAAGGGACATCCCAAAACTTAAAACATACCCGTGAGTAAATTTCTAACTGTGTAAATAACAACACAATCACCTAAAAGTTCAAAAGGAAAGTCTTTAACACAAGTACAGTAAGTGCAAATTGAATTCATATACCATCATGCGATCTGGAGTCAACTATAAACAAGATACACATATAGCTGGCAATAGCCGAGTATTTTTTTCCTTTTTCAAAATCCTTTCGAGGAAGTAGCCAATATGGCGCTAGTATATTAAACCAATAAAATAACCAGTATGCCATTACAAGTAGGCGGAAGGGAAACCCTGTAATTATTTAAAAAAATAGTATTACATATCTCATTAAGAATTGAAACAAATGAACATCCCATACGGTGTTTTACTTCCAACGATAGAATTTGCCATCACAAAACGGGTTACCCTTAATCAACGGTACCGAAACAACGACTTAATCTCCATTTCGGAGTTTCGGATACCGGGAGTTGGAGGTGTCAAGGACACTCATGACAAGAATGATGAAGTCGCAAAATGTGAAAGATCAGAGCATGTCAAGGACTCCATTTCGGAGTTTTGCAGGCCGGAAAATCAAATATCGAAGGAACTTTAACCTTTGAAGTAGCGAACCTCGAAATCCCAAAACAGGCACATCAACAAAGCACGTCAGCTAAGGACATGTGGCACAATCAGGCAATGACAAGTGTCAAGCTGATTCAACATTTCAGGCACTTGTAAGTCACGAATCAGAGTGACACATGGTAGCTATTCGACACGTGTCAATCCACATGTGACATCAACAGGTTTACATCACATCGGAACCTTCTATTTCAAGGTTTTACATAGCAAGCAGAAACTCCACCATCATGAAGTCTCGAACTCCGAAATGATGAAAGGGACTATTGTGAGTCTCGAAAACCCGAAAGGAAAACCTTCGAAATCCCATCAACCGTCCATTTCAGTGGGTTATGTGAACCTTCCAATCACTTCAGAGATTTTGTGATCATGAATTTTATAATGTTGTAGTCACGATGATTCGAAGGGAAAAACGTCGAAATCGCGTCAGCCATTCGATTAAGAAAAGAAGGGATCGGATTATGAAGTTTTGTGGACCGTTGATCTGGATCCATTTCGGGGATTGCGACTTGCTGAAATACCGAAATGCTGAAAGGTGAAAGACATTTTGATTAGGCCGTGGTCACAGCCAATGGGCATATGGAATAAGCGCGAGACCCAGTACTTGTAATCCAACAGTGCAGGTGAATTTGAATATGATCGGAGGATTATGAAATATTCGTACTTTGAGTGTAACCAGAAGGCCTTACCTAACCACTATCCTGTATCTGGATATTTAAAAAAAATAAAAACTATAGGGGTCTATTTATATTTAAACTTTTCGCAGAGGAGTATAGACTAATACTCTACTTTTACCTAAGTCTGTTTGGTCGTTTTCATCATGTGATTATGTGTATGGACTAACGCATGAGGCTTAGGCCATAAACCCCCAAAGTCATTTGTATTGTAAACATATGGTAATGGGTTATTTGTAGGGTCTAACGCGTAAGGATTTGGCCATAAAGTCCCAAAGTCGTTTGTGTTGTTAAGACTATGGTAATGGTCATAGGTACAGACAGATAGGAAAGTAATTATAATTACAGGAATTGAAATAAACATTGAATGATGAGTAAACACTTATCGTCGATCAGAAAACTTTAAGTTGAATGATAATGACAGTCGACGACAGTAAGGACTCTTGCAAACTTTCAGACTCAAGCTTTATAACATAAAGCTTACTTGCTTCAATCTCGAACTATTCAAGGATATTTATACAAACAATTTTTTTTTTCCAGATAGTTTTTGAGGTATATTACAAAGATACAACTCCAACAGACGCGACTTGGGAACTAGCTACCATTTTGCAGCAATTTCCTCATCTCAGGCCTTGAGGACAAGGTTGTTTTTAAGGGGGCAGACATGTCAGGATCCTAACCCGCACATAGGTAGAACAATATATTCAGATGTAATAAAGGTCAATATTAATAAGGCCTTTCAATAAAATAGAATAAGGCGGATGTATGAAGACCTAATAGAAGCTTCCACTTCTAGAAGGATCTTCCTCTAGATGCTTCTTTTTAGTATAAATAAGAGTCGAGGGTATGAGAACCCTAGCTTGGATATTATTGTAATAGAGATCTGCTCAACTGGAGGTTGCCCCCTCGAAGAGGTCCATAAACATTGCTTTCAGATTCAAAGTGTTATTTCTGTTGTTATTCTTATATCATTTCAGTGTTATTGTGGTGAATGTTCTGGTTATATTGTTGTTATTCTTCCATTACTAACATTTTATTTCTGTTCTGCATACATTTTATATCTGGTATATTGCAACTATGTTCGATTTTGTTTTAAACTAAACATTAAATTATATAAAATTTTAAATTAAGAGATAGGTTTTGAACTTGGACAAACAAAGTTATCTGTGATGGGTGCACGTTAATATAAACTAATACATTTATAATAGATATCTCCTTTTTATCCATAGTGAATGGTTTAAACCATTAAATTAGGTTTTAGAATACATTTTTGAATTATCTATAATTATAATGGATGAAGATTAATATTCATTATTCGTATTAATTGGTTTATTATAATTTAAGTTTATCATATTGAATGGTTTAAACCATTAAATTAGGTTTTAGAATACATTTTTGAATTATCTATAATCATAATGGATGATGATTAATATTCATTAGTATTAATTGGTTTATTATAATTTAAGTTTATATTTGATGATGATTGATATTCATTAGTATTAATTGGTTTATCATAATTTAAGTAGGTAGGAGATTATTTTGATTTCTTTAAAACTGTATTTTTCAATTAAAAAGGTATTGAGAGAAGCATTTCAAAATCATCATAGTTTTGATGATTTAGGGGATTAGGAATGCTTATATTATGACAATATTTTTAAATTGGGATCTAATTTGGGTACAGGTAGGGAAATTCAAGAGGAAGTGTTTTTCATCTTCAACGTTCTTAGTGTAACAACAATCCCAACATCTTCAACCCTCTTAATCTCACAAAAATCCCATTATTTTGAGAATTGTCCAACACCATGTTTCACTATGTAGCTAGTAAAAGTTTGCTCTTATTCTAACAATGTTTTTTTTTTTGCATAGATTGAGAGATACTTTTCATCTTCTAAATTAAACTGGAAAATAGTTGTATTTGTAGTCCATTTTATTTAATACACAATCAATAATTCAAATAATTAAACTAAATATTAGCTTAAGTTTTTCAATTATATATTATAAAAAGTTGGTTTTGAAATTTTCTTTTTTGAATTAGCATCTTTATGACATCTAGCTTTAATTTAACAATAATTTGATTTTGAGAAACATCATGTAGTCCATGTTATTTAATACACAATCACTAATTCAAATAATTAGACTAAATATTAGCTTACTTTTTTCAATTATATATTATAAAGAGTTGGTTTTGAAATTTTGACTTGTTAAATTATGTCAACTATCTTTATTTCTACCCATTGTTTTGGCTAGAAACTTTGTTGGAACACACTTTTTTTATCATACATCTAAGAATAACTTCTAATAACTTCTAAAGTTTCAAGAGCTACTCCATCATGTACAACCCACTCGATCATGTACAACCCAAAGTTGATTGAGACTAAAATAACCATCAAGACCCATGGACTGACGCCACACATTCAAATGAGCCGTTGTTTATGTGATCGCGACCTAAGGGGAATGGAATCTCACAATTGCATAGCCATGTATCTCAAAGAGACGTTGAATAATCTTATAAAGATAATAATAGGTAACAAAGAAAAGTAGAGTAAGAGTTCGTTTAATTTGAATGAACTTCTAAACATTAAGGATAGATAGTTGAGAAATATACTCTAATACAATTTAATTGTTTAAACCATCCATTTTACACAAAAGGACTATATGTCACAAGTTTGAGGTTATTTTTAGCTAGATTTTTATTATATGTTTACAATGTTGAAATTTCAACCATCCATTGTACACAAAAGGAATATATGTCACAAGTTTGAGGCTATTTTTAGCTCGATTTTTATTGCATGTTTACAATGTTGAAATTTCAGATGTCCCTTTTGACGGATTTAACTAAGAATGTTGACGATTTGTTGGGATTTTTTAACTTATTTGACGAGAAAATCACTCTGCAAATTCCGTCTGTGTCTTTGCATTTGCTTATATTCGTGTAAATGCAACAATGTCAATGATTAACTTTGTAGGTTATTATGGCAATTGTAAATCCATCCTTCTACTTTTCTTATTAAAAAAGAAAATCAAGAAAGTTAACATTAACAAATTTCTCTAAATATAGAATAAGTTAGATCTCACAACCCTATTGTAAATGTATTGATATTGTGACAATACATAATGAAAGTGTGTTAAGTTTTTTGGTGTGAATCTCGATTTCCAATTCGGTAATAGAGAGGGTTGCAACTCTGGGTAACTCCCTCACTGGATAACCATGTACATATGTGAGAGTGTAGTGTTTTTATTTTTTTGGGGGTGAAGAGTGTTGTTATTCGTTTATTCTTTTCTTTTTTAGTTTGTTTGTTTTGTGCCACCATTGCAAAGGGCCGCATGGTGTAGGAAGGAACCCTTCTGCCACTGTGGAAGCCATCGGAGCATAAAACTACCAGTCATTTTGTGAGAGAGGTGTACTTTCCATTCCAATATTTAAAGGGTTGTAGTGGTTGAGCATTGTGATATTGCTTCCAGATCATTAACAACATCACTGTCAATAGAAGACTGCCAATGTTGAAGGAGTTCCCAACGAAGTGAAAAACCTGTCTATTCTCGGAAGGAATATGAAAAATGTCATTCTCGTTGACGAGCGCTGGAAATCCCTTTATCGATTTTTGGAATGGGCACGACGTCGAGAAAACATCCTACTTCAAAGTCTTGTTCTTCTCCCTCATATTGGCATGGGTTCAAATCATGATAATCAAAGGAAGTTGCCCATTGTTTGGAAGGGTCGATAAGGTTTTTGTTGCCTCTGCGTATCTATTTTTGACCTGCTTTGAAGACGAGATGACCCGGATCTGTTTGTAGTTTCTAGTGACATCTTGGAGAACCGGCCTCACAGAATGCACACAGGAAATTACCATGTTTTGGCATTTCATTTTTGGTGGCAATAACATCACGATTTTGGCGTCACACTTTAGTAGAGATGAGCAATTACGTTTTCCAGCATAGCATCATGTTTTGCAGTCACGAGTAGTCTTGCTGTCAAAGTTGTGATGAAATAAAGAGGAAAGGAGACAACCACTATTTTTAAATAGTATATATGGGTATGTTTGATGTTTTTCTTTTGTAAAATAATGCAGGCACCACCTGCTATGTCGAAGCAGATCTTCGATTCCGCCATTTGCTGTACTGGAATCTTTCTTGTATATGGTCTTCATCATTCTTTGACAGGGCTAAATTTAGCTAACTGTCACTAGGTTGGCAATCCTGTTCT